>JAGFPH010002942.1:46198-65061 GCA_018207615.1 Philaenus spumarius | reverse complement strand
GTGCGAAGCACGCAATGCACTGTGTATTGAAAATACTCCCAATACGGAGGTTGGCGTGCGAAGCACGCAATGCACTGTGTATTGAAAATACTCTCAAAAGGAGGTTGGCGTGCGAAGCACGCAATGCATTGTGTATTGAAAATACTCTCAATACGGGGGTTGGCGTGCGAAGCACGCAATGCATTGTGTATTGAAAATACTCCCAATACGGAGGTTGGCGTGCGAAGCACGCAATACACTGTGTATTGAAAATACCCTCAAAAGGAGGTTGGCGTGCGAAGAACGCAATGCTCTGTGTATTGAAAATACTCCCAATACGGAGGTTGGAGTGCGAAGCACGCAATGCATTTTGTATTGAAAATACTCCCAATACAGACGTTGGCGTGCGAAGCTTGCAATGCACTGTGTAATGAAAATACTCCCAATACGGTGATTGGCGTGCAAAGCTCGCAATGCATTGCGTATTTAAAATACTCCCAATACGGTGGTAATTGGCGTGCAATGCACTGTGCGACGGCCGCTCCTCATAGTGCTCAGAGTCAAGCTCACATGTGCGTCCTTAGCAGGGAATGTGTAAACCCCCAACCCCCGGTCTAGCACCCCCCCCCCCCCCCCTAGAAAATATCGTATGGGCGCCCATATGTGATATCAAACAATTAAGGGTGTTCTATACCTTGCGTAAAACAGCAAAAATATGCACTTCGTACTACCGTGTTTCGGACGCCGTTTTTCAACCTAAAAAGTTGTGAAACATCTTAAATTGTTCTTAAAGGCTTTGTGCTTCTGTCTTATATCTCATAATTGAATGAAATCGACGGCAACTCATTTTAATCAACAGTTTAACTGAGTAAAAATCGAATACTTTTAACGCAATTTTTGGGAGTTTTAAGCAATAATTTCCATATGTTAAGCTAACACGTAAAAAATATAAAGCCTTCTTTATAACTTAAAGTAGTTTCCAGGATTATTAATTTATAAATAGAATCAGAAACACGTTATTACGAATGCATGTTTCAACGATTTTGCGGCTTTAGTCAGACCTTTCGTATTGAAATCATGCGGTACACTCGGGAGTTTCCTTCAAGGTAAAGAAGAGCCTTAACTTTGTTCGTAATTTCAAATCATTATCATAAAGCTGGAAATAAACACAATGCGTGCGTCAGGCCGTAATTTGTTTACGTAATTAACAGATACTAAGAATGTAGTAAAGCTCATTAACAAACGAAAAGTAAATAAGATACAAAACGCAAGAATCCAATTAAAAAGCTTTGTAAATATATTTAGACCTATGAATATTACGCGGACTTCCCCGTTTCAAACATTAAACATATTTCAAAGTCACAGCTGTTGTAAACATTACTAATGCATAAAATGTTTTCTAAGTCAGGCGCCTATACACTTCCCGGACACGAGCGCGCATGTCGTAAGACTGTTGTCGCTACAGTGTTATTAATTAGCTCCACAACGCTTTAGATAAATCCCGTCCATTAGTCTAGCGCTGTCATCGCTTCAACTTACACCTATTTCATGTTTAGCTTTATAATTTTCATGACGGCAAATTTGTATTCTTCAATATTGATTGAACTTGAAATATTTTACTTATCCTGTGACGTTATTTATGATTTTGTTTGGTACAATTTCCGTCTCCATCTCCTCGCTTTAGTGTTTATTCTTGTGGTTTGTCTCCGCAATGGAATTGTTTTGAATATTAAAATTAAAACCAATATACAGTGATTATTAATATGACAAATTATATTTTTAAGCTATTCCGATTATTATTAAAATGTAATTTTCGTTTAGTAAAATTAATAGGTAATTAATTATAACTTACTTTAAGTTTAATAATGAATTGTAGTCTTATCTTTATTATATACTAGGGTCGACCCCTGCGTGCTCCGCACGCCAACCCAGAAGGAACCTTCTAAAAACATACGTTATGTTTTATTTATAATAAAGATGTACGATTAATAATAACCTCAAAACTAAGATGGTATATCCTATTACTTTAAATGAGCAATTCTTGTATCTATCTTTGTACCTATCTTTGTATCTGTCGCGGATCTCGAAAACGGCTCTAACGAATTAAAAAAAAAAAATGTATTTAGGTGTAGTTTTGATTTTTAAATACACCCATATAGTTGTATTTCGTGTAAAAACGCAATTTTTTGAGAAAATCTAATTTAAAAGTTGAAAAATTTTAACATAGGGTCTTATGGGTTGCCATGTTGGTTACAAAATAACAAGGAAATAGTAAATAAAGCGATCAAAATAGCTGTTTATAAACAAGCCAATTTATACTGTTTTATCAGCTGTTCATTGAATAGTTTTTAATTACTGTTAAAAAACAAGTTCATTTATACTGTTTTAACATGTTGGGATTAGAATAAATCGGGCCTGATTTAACAATTTATTTTGTCAAAAAAAAGGTAAACTTGGCAAAGATGGATAAATTATACTAGTCAATTTTGTAATATAGGCCTGGCTCATTTCTTAAAAATAGTATTGAGGTTACGTTAATCCTGCAACAATTTTTACTATATTTAGGCCTGGTTTCAAACTTTAGTTGACAGAAGCTATTGTAACTAGGACTACTACGTGAAAGCCTCTAACGTATTTAAAGCTTGTATTTGAGATTATAATTAATCTTGCAATTACTGTTAATATATTTAAGCCTGGTTTCATAATTTTACAAACCTATGTACAAACGAGCCAAGGATTAACGAGATTCTTTAGCGAATTTTCCAACTGCGAGCGAAGCGAAGCAGCCATCTGAGGACGAAGGCCGAGGCGGGGTTGGGACGCGAAGCGTCCAGGGGCAGAGCCCCTAGTAATGATAAATGTTCAAATCAAATTATTTTTTATATTTGATAACAGCTGTTATAATCATGGTTAAAAGAACCAGCAAGGCTCAGGTCTACACTTTAAAAGCCTAACCTAAAAGCTAGAAATACGAAAACAATTGCTTCAAATTTTGAAATCAGATGGAAATATTGGAGCAAACAGCTATATTATCTGTTATTTTATTCAATTGGTTGTTATAGTAATAAATGTAAATACATGTGTTGATTTATCATTCTAGGCCTAACCTAAGAATTTTTGTCGACTAAATTTACAAATAAATATTGAAATAAAAAAGGTTTTTTTTTATCGAAACGAATTATAGCCTATGTTACCCAGGGATAGTGTAGCTTTTTATTAGTAAAACTATTTTTTTCAATTGGTTCAGTAGTTTCAGAGATTACCCCCTACATACAAACAAACAAACAAACAAAAAAACAAACTTTACCTCTTTATAATATTAGTATAGATAATTCTTATGTACGTATGTTTGTCACTGAAGTCCTCCTAAACGGCTGGACCAATTGTGATGAAATTTTGTGTGTTTAAGTGGGTACCTGGACGGTTTCGATTCACAATTAGAAGGGTTTGCTACCCATATACAATAAATATAAATTAAACTAACTTCCTACAAGTTATAATACTAAAATTATGTAACATGTAATATTATGTTTAAGTGATATACAAAACTATTTGCAATTTGATTACTTAAGTCAAAGGGATGAAGTGGAATAACTACCCTTGAAATTAAATAATAATCCATTTACTTTTTCTATAATCTGAAAAACTGATCAACTAATTTTATTAAAATTTCACAATTTACACATATTAATAACACGAATATTTAGAGAATATCGTTACTACAAACAACAAAATTTAAATTGGGTAGCTACCCCTATACCATAAAAATTAATTGCAGTATATTCCCACAAATTATAAATCCAAAATTATTCAATATTATTCTTAATTGATATAAAAAACATTTGAAATTCGATACTTAAGTCAAAGGGATGCAATGGGATATCCATTATCCAACCTTAAAATTAAATCAAACAATAGCGAAGCATTGCCAGGTCCACTATTACTTTTAGTTTAGTTGTTAGTAATTTTAAGTATTTTTGTTCATTTTACTTTCTCACTATACTATGGTATAGAGAAAGTATAGAGATTGCAAAACAAATCGATGTTGAGATTTCTGTGAAAATATCCGTTTTGGGACCCCTGAGTCCAAAAAAGTGGTATTTACAAAATGTCTGTCTGTATGTACGCAAAGCTAGTGAGAAAACTATTCGATCGATTTCGAACAAATTTGCACCAAACAAGTCAATTAGGCCTATATAGATGCACGAAAAAGGGTTTTGAAAAACAACCCCATTTTTTAGCCAAAAAATCCCAAAATCAGTTATTATTATTTTATAAAAAAACCGCTCTAACGATTTTGATAAAATTTGCCTTATTTGTAACCCTTAACGAGAATTTTTAGAAAGATGCTGTTACATTATGTTGAAAGATGGGTACATTATGGGCTACAAATAAGACGAATTTTATCAGAATCTTTACAGCCGTTTTTTTACAAAAAACTAGTAACTGATTTTTTCGGCTTTTTTTTTGGCAAAAAATGTAATTGTGTTTCAAACATTTTCAAAACCTTTTTTCGTGCATCCATACAGGCCTAATTAACATCTTTGGTGCAATTTTTTTCGAAATCGATCGAATATTTTTCTTTCTAGCTTTGTATACATAAAGGCATACAGAAGTACAAACAGATATACAGACAGACATTTTGTAAAAAAAACACACTTTTTTGGGCTCAGGGTGTCCCAAAACGGATATTTCCACAAACATCTCAAAATCGATTTTTTTTGTGATAACTATACTTTCTCTATACTATAGTATAGTGAGAAATAAATGACTAATGAGCTTGACTTGTGAGAAAGTAACTGGGTAAAATAAAACGTGGACACAAAATCTCACAACGAATACGTTTACTAACCTCAAACTCGTTTCAACGACAATGTCGCCATCAGCAGCGATGCACGGGCTACAGTAACCAAACTATAACTATCGCTGAGGATGGCGACATTGTCGTTGAAACGCTTTTGAGGTTAGTAAACGTATTTATTGTGAGATTTTGTGTTCGGATTTATTTTATATAGTGAGAAAGTAAAATTGTTAATACAGTATAAGAAACCGAAACAAAGTTAGATGCAATTTATATCTCTTTCGCTAAAAATTAAAAGATTTCTAAGACAAATTCCTTCTGGATATATACTTTCGGTCGTAAAGAACAAATTCCGATTTCGAAATTGAGAATCCTGCTTTCCAAAAGGGCAAGGACAGGATTTGCAACAAGCTGCTGGTTTTATGGTATAATGGATGAGACATGGCCGTGATCTTTAATGGTTTGTTTCCTTCACACTTGTTGATGCTACCTTGTACGAACGTGCGACACACTGTGGAAATCTTATCTGCGTGTGCGCAAGTATTTCCTGAAAAGTCAGGTGCATCAGAAATGAGCGACATTCGAACGCTATCTTGTCTTATTTCCCGCACCAGAAATGAAATATATCACTAGGTACGACTTGTCTAGTACACTACTTAATAATAAAAACTTAAGTAACAAACTTAAGCAATGGCTACTTAAAACTAAAATAATTCGACCAGGCAGCTGAACCGCTGACGTGAGTTGAGCAAATTTCCAAAATTAGGTTTATAGGCCTATGTTTTAGGATTTCAGCCAACAATTTGGGAAATAGGTCTATTCACGACGGTGCTGAATAACTGCAAAATGGTTCGCACGCCATTCCGCATATTGGGCGTATCTTAAATACACAAAGCATTGCGTGCTTCGCACGCCAACCCCCGTATTGGGAGTATCTTCAACAATCAAAGCATTGCGTCCTTTGCACGCCAACCCACGTATTAGGAGTGTTTTCAATACAGAATGTATTGCGTGCTTCGAACGTTAACCCCATGGTAAAATCCACCACATGGCTTTGAACCGGGTACTTTTATAGTATTTTACGTATTGATCAATTTTGGGGGAATCAAGCGAGCTATAAGGTCGCGTAAAAAAACAAAATGTGCAGAATTACATCCTACATTTATATTTGTAGAAAAAAACTCAAAAACAAATTCCTTCTTTTAGGAAAAATTTCAAAAAATAGTTACTTCCGGTCAAAATCGTGCTTCCGGTTGTTGGATTTTTTTGCTAACAAACTCGTCCGAGCGGCGTAGACAACCAACATGTGTACCAAATTTGAACCAAATCGGACTTAAAATGCGACCGCTAGAGTGCGAACACATATATATATATACATATATAGACCCTATATATATGATTTTTAATGACACACTAAAACGTGTTCTGGGGACCATGATCGGTGCTCATTTGCTACTCCCGATCTTGGGTCTTGCCATAAGGGCCATTGCAATAGCTCATTTTTCCTATGGAAATTCGCTAAATAGACAGGAGGCTGTAAATTTAAAAACAATTATGGATTTGCCAATTTTCCAATGTCACGATACATGAAGACAAAATACAACAAAAGTCACAATAATCGAACAAAAATGCATAGAGCAGAAATTTTCAAAGAGAATAACACCGAAAATTTCCGGCACGTAAATACAACCTATGAGTAGTACTCATCGATGTATGTGTGTTTATACATCGATGGTAGTACTGCTGTGAATATAGGCAACTCAGGCGGGCCTGATTCAAGTATGGATATGGATGTCGCTGCTGACAAGATGGAAGTGCAATAAAGGTCGGCCCATGCCCATCGGACCATCTGGGCACACCCAAAATGACGTAGGGAGCGCAAATTGGATTTATTCCGGCACCGATAACTATTTAAAAAAAATCTTCTTAAACACGATTTGACCCATAAAAGTGACATTTACGATTGAATGTTGTTCAAAGTTATTTACGGCTTATCATAAACAATTCAATACAAAAATGTAATAAAAATTTAATATCTTACGCACGACTGGCGTTTTTGCTGTGATAACCGGGGCAGTGTTCCACATTGTATATATTTTTTTCAGCACGTTAAGGCTCGGCAGGAGTACAGTGACTATATAGAGGCAGTGTGGCCATATGAAAGCGGCCGCCATGTTTATCCTAAATGCTATGTTCATGAATGCTATTTGCCATGAAGTATAATGTAATTTCTTTTCAAATATTTATAAAACCTTTTGTTTTATTTCATAAAGGCCTCGTAAACAACTTTTTAAATGTTAAAAAGTTGTTAGAAAGCAGATAAGTCGTTTAAAATGAAATAACCTTTAAACAATAATGATTTAGCCTACTATCACATTTTTTACTAGCCTATGCGGATAGTTGAGTACAGCATTACAAACTAATAAGGCTATTTTAAACAAAATTGCACTATTATTTTCTTCGTTCAATTCTACATCAATAAAAAACATTTTGAAGTTCAATTAGGCTACATTGTTTATGCGGTTTATTAGAATAAAAGTTAAGGTTTTGTTATTTTTTCAAGGAACCGAATTTTCAATAATTTGTAGCTATCTAAAAAAGTATTTGACTGGTCATAATGAAATTTTTTAAATTTAATTTAATTCTCAAGTTTTAGACATTTTCGTTTAAACAAAAATGTCAATTTTTCTGAGATAATATTTTTTCGCAGAACAGGATCAAAGAACAGGCTAACAAATATTACAATCACAGCTATATATTAAAACTAAACCAATTGTCTTGCACATAGATATTTATCGACTTACTACTAAATACAGAGTAAGTAGACATTTTTTTTAGGATATTATGTTAGGTTTCAATTCAGTTTGAAAAGCAAAATCTTATAAATTATTTTCTTAAGGCTAAACATCCCAGGATTAGTTCCAAATTCTGCCACCACGGCGCACCACCAAAATGGAGTCATTTTGTATTGGTGTTTATTGGTGGAATTTTCGTCCGATGTTCATTTGCAAAACTGATTTGTGAACGGAATAAGATTAGAATTCACGCCAATGAAGCTAAATTTTAATTAAGTTGCTGGTTTAAAAAATAATAATAAAATAATTGTGTTACAAAACGAAAAATCCAAATCGCAGGTAGTCATTTTGAAGACAATAATTTTTAATTAATTTTACAATTTTAATTTTTTAAATCGCCTGGCTGGTTTAGTCGGTATCGTTGTTTATACATTTTTTCAGTAATGAGAAGAAACGCGAGAGTGACACGAAGCAGGTGCAGTGCCGCTGTGACCACTCGCGCCATCTCTACCCCCACCCATCGATGTATAAACACACTGGATCGCTGGCTGCGTGTATTGAATACGGTCCGGCCGGCCAAGCCGCTTCCCCCACCACCGGTTGGTCAGCAACAACACGTGAAGCTTTGTAATGAATTGTAAAAAACCTGATTCTAAATTAGCCCAATTGGTTGGAAATAAATGTGTTTAGGTTCATTGTAGGCCTAACCTAAAATTATGTTCAGTTTTTGAATCAAATCAGTTGTTTTATATAATTGTAATATGTACAACCAATGTTTGAATTGAATCAAAATATAGTAAGCATTTTTAGTTGATTTTTTTTTTTTTACTTTAAGTTGGTAACCTAAAAAGCTGTTGGTTTTGAAAAAATAATAAACTGATTACAAATTTGCTAGTGAAGTTGCTATGGTAATGAATTTCAAACAAACATGTGTTACTAAGCATTTTATAAGAACAGCTGATTTTGTGACCTATGGTCTTGAGTCCATACAAAAGAGGCTGTTTAGTTTTTCCTAAATTTGAAACTTTTTCAGAAAACTTTTAAAATTTTTCATTATATGAAAATCTAGTTAGGACAATTATGAACATTTTAAAACAAAAAAAAAAATGCTTACAAAGGAACAGTAATTCATTTTTATTATTTACTGTAGATTATCAGTTTGTGTTTAAACTATTATTATTGTTGTTGGATAAGGATAAGGAAAAGTTTAGGTAAAAATAAACTGAACCAAAACCATAATGAAAAACAAGATCTGTATTAGCATTTTAAACTGCATTTTATTTACATAAAAGTATACCTATACATTATGCACTCTAAACATTGTTAAATAAAACAAGTTTAGTAAGTTTTTGACGCACTCCAAGCTTTGTAAATGTAGCTTGCAATGTTTTGAAATGTTACAAAATTCCGTTAAAATGTATAATAATGTTATTTACTACTAGGAACTCGGTCTCTGATCGCTTCGCTCGCCAAACCCTGCGGTAACATATGGTAATGCCAATGCAAACTACAAAATCTCTAATTATGTTCATAATTTTAACATTTTTTTTCATTTTTAACCCCTTAAATAAAATAAAAATGGCGGCCGGACCGGTTCTCTCAGTGTAAGCTTTTTTCCAAAGCCAGTTTGTGGCTTAACTGTAAGTCGAATTTAAAAACTAATATTTTGCGGGTAGCAAATTAGATTTTCAACAAAATTGTATTCTTGATTTTTTTCCGTATCTCAAACGGTAAGCTCACAAAATGACCGTAAACTTCAAATTTGTAAAAACATCGTCCAAGTTTTTGTATTTCAACCATTTATTCAACACGTTATTCTAAACCAATTCAAGAGGGTTCCATAGCTTTTTTTTGTAGATAAAGGTTCAAAGAATTCATATATGCCATTTTTGCCAGTAAAAAAATGAAGTAAAATTAACAAAGTTATTAGCTCAAGAAACAAGCGTGTTTAGTAACGAAAGGAAAAGTTCAACTTTAGACCTACATAAAAAGTAGTAAACATTTTTTGTAATTTTTTCATAAATGTAAAAAAGTTTCGTAATTTAGTTCTAAAATAGAACTGTATAAAAATATTGATCAATTTCAAATTTCTTATTTTGAAAACACCAGTTTTATGTTCCTACTACAAGACTGCTAACAAAACTAGGCCTGTTTTGAACAGTAATTTAGGAATACTATATCCTCTGCCCCAAAATGACATATTATTATAAAAAAGTGTAGAGGATAAATCAAAGAATTGAACTGTAGGCCTATACAACAACAACGTGTATCACAGTCCATCTATCACGCTGCCCACCGCGGGTCTAACCCACCGGTGGAGGGAGAAGCTCCACGCCCGCCGGCTCGTTTCTCGAACCTTTCAGACTACTCAGCGCGCAATCCAGTGTGTTTATTCATCGATGCCCCCACCACGCGTCTCAGATGTTGCTTGTATACAGTTGGATGACGGTTTCCCTCGCTTCCATCCATGTGCTCTCCCGCGATTCTTCTTTGTTGTACTATTGCGTCGTCTTGTAATTATTGTTATTGAGAACGTTATTTCGTTTTTGTTTTCTCAATGGATCGCCGAGGAACAACAAAATCTAAAAAGCAACTTCGGCTTTCAACGAAGAGGAAGAAGCGCAGACTGCCTCTCGCTCTGCTCGCTGCTAAATCTCGGAGGTTAGTATTAGTACAGTATTATAAAAACATAATTTGGTTCTTCTGGATAAGATTCTTGTTTAAATAACACCCTGATAAACGCTTCGTAAAGAGGGAATGTATAATGACTTTTTGTAAATGTTAACGAATATAAAAAAATAATTCAATATTGTTCCTGATTTACCTGCGACACTATTTGGGGTACAGTAGTTATAATATATACAGGGTGATTCACGAAGTTATCCCCACACTTATACAGCTCATTCTACTAGTAAAAATAATGAAAAAAGTTCATATAAACATAGGTCCGAAAACGCTTCGTTTTCCAGATATCCGCCATTTTGTTTTTTGTACAAAATAATTCATATCTAGAGAACGGTGTGACTGATTGAGTTCAAACTTAGCAGGAAGTTTAACCTTACAATGATATACCTCAAGAAAAATAAACGATTAAATCCAATTATGCGTTTCAAAATGGCGGTGGTTTGAAAATTTCAAACCTAAATTACTCCAAAACCGTACATTTTAACGAAAAATGTCAAGATACCTTTTTTGTAGCCCTTTTGATTCCCTATCGGATGATGTAACTTTAAAAACAATCAGATGAAGGATAACAGTTAAGTTATGTGTACTAATTGGTTTGTTCAACCCGGCATCCTATACCAACACAGTAAATACTACAATATTGTATGGACATTTGTTGTCATTACCTTTTAACTTAGCTATTATCCTTCATCCGATTGTTTTGACCGTTACACCATCCGATAGGGAATCAAAAGGGCTGCAAAAAAGGTATCTTGACATTTTTCGTTAAAATGTACGGTTTTGGAGTAATTTAGGTTTGAAATTTTCAAACAGCCGTAATTTTTAAACACATGATTGGATTTAATCGTTTATTTTTCTTGAGGTCTATCATTCTTAGGTTAAACTTTATGCCAAGTTTGAACTCAATCAGTCAAACCGTTCTCTAGATATGAATTATTTTGTACAAAAAACAAAATGGCGGATATCTGGAAAACGAAGCGTTTTCCGACCTATGTTTATATGTACTTTTATCGTAATTTTTACTAGTAGAATGAGCTTTATAAGTGTGGGGATAACTTCGTGAATCACCCTGTATAATAAGTTCAACCCTCGATGAACTTTCAGTGAAAACAAACAATGTAGGCTACTAAGTCCATAGGTAAAATATACATACAAACAAACATCCATGCATCCTCTTTGATCTCCTTTATACATTTATATTAAAGTCATACCGTCTACTTTATTTCATTCCACTGAAAGTAATTTATTTATTATGAGCTGAATAAAAAATATCTACTGCATTCATGATAAGTGACTACAAAAATCTACAGTTTTGTATGTAAATATTGAACAGTAATTGAGTCATAATATAAGTAGGGTGTATTTTTTACGGGAAGGGATGTTCAGACAAATAAAGTTTAGAAATGATAACGACTGTTATAACTTTATGTATGAGGATTCTGACAAATGATCCTAATCCTTCTAATTTGCTTCTTTCAGTAGAGAACTGACAACACCGACACGAACAGAACCAGTGGTTCAGATAAATCCAACATCCTCTCAGGTCGTGGCAGTTACTACGGCTACATCTTCCAACGAATTTATTCCTCAGTAAGTTTTTTTAGTAGTGTACAGATTTTATGTTATAAATACAAGTTTCATTTGCTTAACTAGTAACATGTAGTAAAATCAGGGGTTCCATTGTAACGGGTGTTACACTTTGGACACTTTAATTGTAAATTACATACAAAAAGAATGATTGAATATGAAATATTAAACTGACTCTAAAAAGATCTCATCAATCTTCATTAAATTTGATAGTAAAAATTGTTTGTTCTTTCTTAGTTAGCCTAAAATACAGAAAAAAGGAGTGTAACGGGTGTTACTGAAAATGGATAGTGAAGTTGAACTTCATGTAAATGTTCTTAAAACTCTGTGAATTTTAAAACTGTAAAATTTTGAAAAAAATATGAGTTATTCCACAGCAAATGTATGTAATGGAACTGTAATTCAAATTGATATTGGCTAGTTTCATTTGAAAATACTAGTTTCATTTCTACAAGTTTCAAGGTTTTGTTAACATATCAATATACCTACTTTTTTTCAGAGTGACTAAGAACGTATAGGTTTGCTGCAATAGGCTAGAATAAAATGGGTTTTTTGGCCAAACGAATGCTGACCACGGTAATAACTTATTGCTTTAGAAAAAATTCGCTATTAAGCATTTTGATTTTTTTTTTTTGCAGAATGACCTCCACCCCCAATATAGAGGGGAAGAAAAGAAGTTTTAGGAAAAGGAGAATAGTTCCTTCACAACTAATGAAATGGAGGCTTACTAAAAAGTAAGTGTTTCAACACTGTTTCAACACCGATTTTGGATATGTTAAAATATACAAATTTTTTTAGCAGAACCCCATAAAAACCAGTCGTGCTGCAATTTGTTCTAGGTTGATGAGTTTACTGGATATTATTATCTTAGTTTTATTCACATTTATTACTACTTTTCAGGAAACGGATAGAAAATACTGCAAATGAATTGACAATGAGTGCCATTACAAGTAGCATTACGTCTATCTCCAACGATCCTGACACTTTTACCGTTTGTGCCAAAACCCCCGATGTAGAAAAAATTCCGGATGTACCAAGCGAGATTCTGGAGGAAAATGCTGAAAGGTAATTTTATTAACTTGTATTGTTATGCGTTTTAATTTTTGCATATTATTAAATTGATAGTGAAATGTTTAACAAGTTTTATAGAACAAATCATAGGTGTGGACAATATTTATCGTCTAAATATTTATTGCAGGCAATTTGACGAGTTGGTCGTAGAACCTGATCGAAGGCCTCCGAGGGATGATGTGGAAATGATTTCTGGACGATTTATTGTTGATGGCAGACACTTTGTCAAAGAAATAAGGTCACTGGATTACCATAGGTTTGAATGTGAAAAAAACTGTAACGGATACATGGCATTAGTTGCATCCAGTAGTAAATCACTGGAATGGAGTCTTAAGTTTCGGTGTCCTTATTGCCTTAAAGAAAGGATAATTAACAGTGAACCACAGCAACTAATTGCAGGAAGTGACAGTAACAGTTCCCTGTCTGACTCGCCCTCAAAATTGCCTCTGGTAGACCAAATAGTATGGGGATTTTCATCAATCGGTTCTGGGCACAGATACATGGAAGAAGTTTTATCATCGATTGACATTTCACCAATCAGCGAAAAGGCTTTTAGAACAGCAGAAGAACGCCTAGGACGGGTATTGTTCTTGAAATTATATTTAAGAGTTAATTAAGTTGTTTTAAATAGTTTTAATACAAAAAATAATAATTTTTTTATTTCAGGGCTGTAAAAAACCATCAAAAACAAAACAAACCCATCAATTTATATACAAGCTTGTCGCGAAAGTTCGTTTGAATCGGCCCGTCGGGCTTCTCCCTTGTAGCATCTAGAGAATCCTGGTATGAGTATTCGATATAGTTCGATCAATATCATAATCTGAAATATTATATTACCACAATATCTATGATTTATAAACGGCGTTTATAAACAAGATATCAATAAACCAAATTGAATACCGGTATTGAGTTTTCTGCTATGGTGTTCCAACGACTACGGAGTATGCTAGAGTAGAACTACCCCGGACAAGTACGTGCCGTCCGTGTCCCACAATCGCACCAGGCAAGACCACACACGTGGTCTAAAATTCTTACCAAACACATATAAATATGAACTCCCGGCAGTCTTATCCGGTTTTGCTCTATTATTTCAAATGATTTATTTAATTTAATGTTTTCTATTATAAATTCTATAAGTTGATTTTACAGTAACATTTGTTTGTTTAAGGTATGGCAAGACGTGTTGTACGATTCCATGATTGAAGCTGGGATTGAAGAAAAGAAATTGGCGATAGAGAACGGTGATGTGACGAAGAATAATATTCCGTTCATAACGGTAATAGTGGATGGAGGATGGTCTCATCGTAGCCATGGTCACAGATACTCAGCTAATTCTGGAGTCGCTTGTGTCATTGGACTCCGCACTAAGAAGTTACTTCACATAGATGTGAGAAACAAGTACTGCTCAATGTGTGCATACTTAGAAAAGAAAGGAACCACTACTGGCCATGAAAAATGTTTTAAAAACTGGACTGGACCTAGCGCTTCAATGGAGTCAGATATGTTAGTGGAGGCTTTTAATTCCAGCCAAAAGATCCATGGTCTTCAGTACAGAAAAATGATAGGAGATGGCGATTCGAGTGTGCATCAGAAAGTTAGAGAGATGGTGCCCTACGGTCGTTTCGTGGAAAAAGTTGAATGTACAAACCACATAATCAAGAACTACACGAAGAGGCTGTATAAACTCCGAGAGAATGGCAACACAGATAAAAGATTCCTGAGTGTTAATATTATAAAGCGACTGAAGGCAGCAGCACGAGGGGCGATTACTCACCATTCCAGCGAAAAAAATATCGAGGAGTTGAAAGCAGACCTTAGGAACAGCCCTTCCCATGTCCTAGGAAACCATATAAGATGTAAGCCTTATTTTTGTAAGGCAGTTGGTACAGGGAAACAACTTGAAGGTACTAGCCTCCTCGTAGCTAATAAGGTGTTAGAAGCCCTAAAGCCTGTTCTTCTGAGGGCCAACTCACTATGGGAAAACCAAACGAGCAACCTAGCTGAAAACTACATGTCATTAGTTGCAAAGTTTACTGGTGGGAAACAAATTAATCGAGGGAAAAGAGGTTCTTTTACTTTCAGAGCAAGAGCTGCTGCTTTAGACTTTCAGTACGGTCCAATGTGGCATTACACAAGTATGAAATCCCATTTGAAAAGGAGTCCCGCTCTTCTGGTCAAGAAAATAGGATTGAGGCGAACGAAACGGCTCATGACATGTAGGAGGGCTTTAATAAAAAAAAGGAAGCAGGGAATACCAAAAAGCACTGTTGCAAGAAAAGCTGAGAAGGAAATATCAGGAAACAAAGACTACGGAAGCTTCTGCCAAAGGCTTGACTTGGGAGATGATGAGTTTGAGGAAGAAAAATCAGATCTTTTGAAGTCTTTAGCCTTAAGCGACGAGGAAAAAGCTTTGATTGAAGTTGACACCCGTGGACAAAGAGAAAACAGTCGTTGGCTTGAAGAAAGAAAAGTTAGACTGACTGCTTCAAATTTCGGGTTAATCTGCAAGCGAAGGTCTAAATCATTGTGGGCACCTGTTGTTATAAACAATTGCTCTACACTAAAGTTTCAACAGATGCAATGATGTATGGAGAGCTTAATGAATCTGCTGCTATACAGTGTTTTGAAGAAAAACACGACACTAAAGTACTTCCTTGTGGTTTATTTATTGATAAAACGCTTGACTTCCTGGCAGCTTCTCCAGACGGTGTGGTGGGAGAAGAAGACATCTTAGAAGTTAAATGTCCTAAGTCTGCGGAACTATTGACCATACCTGAAGCAGTTAAGCAAATCAAGAGCTTTTGTTTGGCACCCGATACATCATCCAAGGAGATCAAATTGAAAAGAAACCACAATTATTATTATCAGGTAAATGACTTTCTAACAAAGTAACATAAAAGAATTAAGCCGATTGTAAATGTTTTACCAAGTATCCTAAACCTTTATCAAACAATAATCATAACTAATTATATGAATGATATGAGTCGGGTAATTCAATGTTCAGTAAAATATTATCATGATAACACTGCAAAATTACAAATGCTATAAACTTTTTAGGTGCTAGATCAACAGCATACTACCAAAAAATATTAAATATTCTGACCATGCTTTTTTATATTTACCTTTTCTGTTTTTAGGTCCAAGGGCAACTGCACATTGCCAATAAAAGAAAGTGCTTCTTTGTTGTGTGGACTAAAAAGGACATCCACATAGAAGCGATTGAGCGGGATGACAAGTTTTGGGAGGAAAAAATGGAAAAGGCGTTGCGTTTCTTCTACAACTACGCTCTTCTACCAGAACTTGTTGACCCTAGAACCTGCCGCAGTATGCCAATACGTGAACCAAACATTTCTCTTGCGGGGTTCAATGGCGAAACATTAATGGCCAAATAGTAAATAAAAATATGTACCGTATGTGTATATCCTTGACGTATATCATTGACATAGCAACCAATTACTAACACTTTTTTCTTTTTTTTCATTACGCATTATATTTTCTATTTATTAACTCCTACCGCAACCCGCGGAACTTCGTTCAAAAACAGAATCAACTGGTTCCAATAATCCGTAACAAAATGGAGGCCATTTAAAAACTTAAAACGAGAATAACTAAAAGTCATACATTTCTGTAGCCTGTTGGATTTCTGTAGCCAAAACTATCGAACAAAGGGTGACGGTAAAACAGCGTCCAACTTAATTGGTCTTGTACATTAATTACTGCCTACGCTTTCTGCCTACGGATGTTGATCCCCTCTATCTAATGGATGCTGTGTATTGATACCATGTTCCATAGTTTTGGTAGTCATACTATTTTATAGGAAATAAAACTGTTTAACTGTTTATTATTTAATATCAAACACTGTAAAAATAATAATACATTTTCCCGGTTATTGAGAGAACATTTAGCATAAATGAAGTAGACAATATTTAACTCTGTTTTAAAGTATGTGTGCGAGTGTGTGTTGAAACACAGATTTGGTGTGTATATGTCACAGACTTTAAATGTGAGGTAGTGTACGAGTGTATTGAGGGGGTGTTTGAGGTGTTAGCGTGTGCATTTAGTTTATAAATAGACTAAAGGGCTATGCAACCCCCGCGGTGAATGTTTGTTTTCGGTTACAACTTTATTGATACCTATTTCTGGAGATATACCCGGCCGATTGTCGTACGGTTTGTTTTAAATAGAAGAAGATTTTGTCGTTGTTATAAAAATGTTGTATTTATGTCATCTTTATATTTATAATGGAACTTTTTGGAGTTTTTGGTTTCAAGTTACAATGCTATTTTTACCTGTTATAGGGTAATATTATTCATACCCTGGTGTTATTGAATAATGTATGCCCAAAGAACCTGTATAAAGGCCTACTTTCATAAATCCTTTAATTTGAACTACTGTATATTTTTCTATACTAGGGGAGACCCCTGCGTGCTCCGCACGCCAACCCCCAATGGAACCTTCTAAAAACATATGTTATGTTTTATTTATAATAAAGGTGTACCATTATTAATAACCTCAAAACTAAGATGGTAAATAAAGTTAAATGTTCAAATTAAATATTTCTTATATTTTATAATAGCAGTTATAATAATGATTAAAAGAACCAGCAAGGCTTAGGTCTACACTTTAAAACCCTAACCTAAAAGCTAGAAATACAAAAATTAATGCTTCAAATTTTTAAATCAGCTGGAAATATTGGAGCAAACAACTATATTATCTTTTATTTTATTCAATTGGTTGCTATGGTAATAAATGTAAATACATGTGTTTTTTTATCAGTCTAGGCCTAACCTAAGAATTTTGTCCGACTAAATTTACAAATATTGAAATAAAAAAGATTTTTATCGAAATGAATTATAACCTATGTTACTCAGGGATAGTGTAGCTTTTTATTAGTAAAACTATTTTTTCAATCTATTCAGTAGTTCCAGAGATTACCCCCTACATACAAACAAACAAAAAAACAAACTTTACCTCTTTATAATATTAGTATAGATCAAAATGTTTTAATAAAAACTACAGAACAGCTGTTTTATGTTTTTCATTTATTTATTTAATACCAAATGTTTTAATGTAAACAAAGCAGATGTTTTTAAATTCACATGTATTTCTTATGGGGATTTTTCGTTTTTTGGGGACCCCAAAAACCCCTTAGTTTTTAATTTTAGAAAAAACTTATTTTTTTCCCTCGTTCCTTGAATCGATACCTTTAATTTGATACCTCTCCCATCATTATCCGATTTACCAAATTCCCTCAATTTTGAATCTAAAATTTCGCTTACAGAATTATATATAAGGATGGTGTATGTTATTTTTACTTCAAGAAATGGCTTTGGTCATAAAGTTAGTAAAATACAGATTAATTTTTTCAAGTTTGAAATCAGCTGATAATGAACATATCATAAGAAACGGCTGACTATTGAACACTAATACATTATTCGATTATTTAGTTACTAAAAATTAAAAAAACTACATACAGTAATTTAAAATATACAAAGTTCAAACTTATACACCAAAACATACAAATAATGTTCAAATACCTTGTGGTATAAAAGTTAACAAATATACTTTTCCTTGTTCAGAATCGTGTTTTTATGAACAGGAATTTCTAAATTAATAATTGTATTATATAATGAAAGTGAGGTTATTAAAATAATAACAAATTTCTCACAGCTGACAAATATTAAACAGCTGACGATTAATTTATGATTACAACTAAATGTTATTCTTCAATAAGAATTGTATTGATTCGATTTTTGAAGGGCTGTAGGTCGTAGCCCTTAGAAAAGACGTAAATTCTAAAGAATTTCGGCAAACCTACGCATTATCCCATTTAATTTGACACAAAAATATTGAAGATTGGTTCAGTAGTCACTGAGAACTCAGACTTTTAACTGTGTATTAAATATATAGATTTATTCTAGATGACTCTTTTCGACTTACAGAAA
>JAGFPH010002942.1:27128-46098 GCA_018207615.1 Philaenus spumarius | reverse complement strand
GTTTGGTGCAAATTTGTTCGAAATCGTTCGAATAGTTTTCTCTCTAGCTTTGTATAGTATACATACAGACAGACATACAGTCATACACACAGACAGAAATTTTGTAAAAACCACTTTTTTGGACTCGGGAGGTCCCAAAACGGATATTTCCACAAAAATCTCAACATTGATTTTTTTTTGCGATCACTATTATTGCTCTATACTATAATATAGTGAGAAAGTAAGGTTAGTTTTAAATTGATGAATTTTAGCAAATTTTGAGGTTTAAAATATTCTCACACTAATTGGTAAAATCATATTTTAAACTACACACCGGCAGTGTTTTAAATTATATAATAAAAGTTCGTACTTAAGGGGATTTTCTTTATTTTCCTGATTCTATAGTTTATAATATTTAAGAGAAACATAACATATGCTATAAAAGTTCTTTATATCAGTGTGAAAAATGTATTCACAGCAATGCGCGCCCTTACTTTTGGTCGAGTTGAACTTCTTTATTTTTGCTATTTGGACTAATAAGATTTTTAATTGTTTTAAAGTAATTGCAAAGGACAACAATGTTTATTATTAGGCTTTCAATGCCTCCAATATGTAAGTAAAACACATAGATATTCCCCTCTATGGCTGCTAAAATAACTAATGGAATCTTTAAACGCGATTTCCCGCAACTTTCCAATATTGATATTTTTTACACAAAAGTTCTTATGACTTTTTAACTGCTAAAGCTACAGTGATGCAATTTACCACATCTTTAGTAGCTTATAATGCATTTTTTGGGGTATTTTTATTTCTCTAGGACAAATACAAGAGCGTTTTTATAAAAAATTGTAAATCACAAATTTGTTTTATATATATATTTTTTTTGAATGGTCATAACTACTAAACTTTGATTGGTAAGAATATGACTATACCCAAAAAGTTAGTGATTTTTATATACTTTAAAAAATAATATCAAACGGCCTAATTGGTTCAGTATTAAAAATGTTATAAAATATTTTACTGTCAAAAAAAAACAAAAACATTCAAAAAGGTATGTACAATTTTTTCCCCCCAATTCCTATAAGTGTAAACAAATTTTTAGGTTCTAATAAATATTAAAAAAATGGTTCACAATTAAAAAAAGGCCTACTATAGAAAATCCCTATTTTTAGTAGGGAATCCCCTTAAATCTTATCATTTGGTACCGATTCTAACATTACTAAAAACAAACTTTAAAAACATATTTTTCGGTCTAAGGTGGGAATTTGTTGGGCCGTACTTTCACACAAGAATGCACGGGTTTTAAAGGGAATTCATTTCATGTATCAAAAGGTATACATTAAAAATGTTTTGAGTTGGGGACTGTAGGATGATGGTTTAGGGGTTAGGATTTCGTAAATTGATTGCCCAAGTTCCTTCTGAAAAAGAACTATTTTGGATTTCTCTTTCCAAATTAAATAATGTAGATAGCGAGTTTTAAAAAAATCACAATAAATATAATAAAATTGTTAAAAACAAATTATTTTTGTTTCTTCATTATATCTTCATGATGCCTTGAAAATCAATCACTATTTCATACTGGTCATAAGTATCCCTCCCTTCTCTTTGTACATCTACTTTCAAGTAGGCGAATCTGTCCTCAACACAATGAGTGTTACACAGAACAATGCTTCGTTAGGCGCGTTAAAATCTCCGACATCTCCTACTTACGCTACTTATAGATATAGGCTATAACGAGATAACGACCACCTTGAGGTTCCCCTTCAAACACCGCCGTTTAACAAAAAATAACTCTATATAATTTCTTTATTTACTAAGCGAAATGATGACCATTGCAGCGTTTATTACATATTCAATAAGACTTGAAATGTATGTCGAAAACTTCGGGCATCAAATTTACAAACCATTTTGGTAAATTCTAAATCTAACGTTTGAACTTTAGCGATAGTTCTTGTTCGTGTTTCATGTACGGTGTTTGTCTCAATTTGGGTCTTTATAAAACTAAGTAGCACATGGGTGCCCATATGATATTTTCTAGGGGGGGGGCTAGACCGGGGTATGGGGAGTAACACGTTCACTGCTAAGGACACACATGTGAGCTTGACACTGAACACTATGAGAAGCGGCCGACGCACAGTGCATTGCACGCCAACCCCCGTATTGGGAGTACAGTATTTTCAATACACAATGCATTGCGTGCTTCGCACGCTTATCCCCATGTTGGGAGTATTTTCAATACACAGTGCATTGCGTGCTTCGCACGCCAATTTTAGGCCTATGTGCAATGCACGCACATGAGCGTCCGCTTTAAAATATTAGTGATTATTACGTAGAAACGTTCACAAATAAAAAATAAAGTAATTTCTACTCATTTAGGCTAAAAACATAAAAAATAAAAGGTCAGCTCCAAACATACTAAATACGAAATTTGCGTAGCAGTGAACGTGTTAAAGAGTACCATCCCCTCCTTCGGTAAAAGTAGTCTAGGGATATTTTTGACCTCCCCAAGGAAACTTTTAAAATTTGGGAAGCCAATTTGGCCGTTCAGGTGAAATATCAACCCACACAGCATTGAGCGTGTACCTTTACACCGTCAGTGAATACACAAAGACCTATAACATTCCTAGAGGCCGCACCAAGTAGTGACCCAACAGCTCATGCTTGAACTCTTGTAAAAAATACAATAAGTATATGTAAAATCAAACGGAACATAACATTTAAAACATGTTTTAGTGCTAATCTCTTTGAAGAAAAAATACCTGGCTATAATTAATAATATACGTATTTTCATTTCCCTGGGAGCTAGGAGGGCCCGAGGCCCTCTCTGCCCATAAGTATGGGCGCCTATGAAGTAGCATGCAAAGTTCCATAAAGTACCATTAAAATTTAAATAATTTGAATTCCTGAAACCTTGTTTGTATTTGTGAATAAAACTGTCGTACGTACTAAAATTAAATGCGGATTATAAGGAGGTAACTGTGAAAATAATATTAGGTTATCAATTTCAATTAATATTATAACATAAATAAGTCTGTCAATTTAAGTAATTTAACACAATTCCAGAATAATTAGACTTCAGAATGCTCCGGATGTTACAAAAACGATGACTTGCTAACTACATCAATAACCTGAATGCCAGAGGAGGGAGTGACGTGGGTGTAGGCAGTATTCCGCGCCCTGCTATTCTTTTCATTGACCTTTACTGACCTTTACAAGGATCCACATAAAATTGTGAGGCTCCTGATGCGCCATAAAACGGTTCTAGAAAACTGGATGAGTCATTTTGCAGTCAACGCGGTAGCTTTGGTAGAAACGAAACTGCCGTGGGTATTATTTGTAAAATTAAAGTGCCGTGCGACTGCAAATATTGTAGGTTTTAGGGATCAGGTGCGATGCTTTACTCACAAAATGTAGGCTGTTTATGTAAAAAAGATAAACTCTTAATGCATTGCCAGAATCGAGACATCGTAGAATATCGATTATTTTATACAGCCTGTCTACGCCATATTGATGTCTACACGCCTATACATTTACAAAACCAAGGCCGTAGCCAGGGGGAGGGTTAGGGGGTCTCCCCCCCCCCCCCGAAGTCCCGAAATTTAGCAGTAAAAATTAATACTAGGTTTAAAAAGTGCAAGTTAAATTATAAAATAGACAACACAACAGAGGATCCAGCAACATATTTAACATCATTGTGCATTGTATGCATATACTGATATTTAGATTTACTTGATTAAACTACAACGTACAATACACATGGATGCAGTAGGTTACAGCCTTACTCTCTTGTGAGCTTGATCTTATCTATTAAATAAGAAAACTGTGAAGGTAGAAAATACTTCCTATACGGGGGTTGGCGTACGAAGCACGCAATGCTCTTTGTATTGAAAAGTCTCACAATACGGGGGTTGGCGTTCGAAGCACGCAATGTATTCTGTAGCCTATTGAAAATACTCCCATTATGAAAACTATGAAGGTTCAACAAAAATACTTTACTCTAACAAAACAAAATCATTCATCATCCTTACACCCTATAATATTTTACATGGGTAACTATAGGCTATCAAAATTTTAAAAATAAGAATGGAAATTGTTGTTTAACACAATCACTGCTACGCAAATTTCGTATTTCCCATGCTAGGAGCTGACCTTTAATTTTTTATATCTATAGCCTATATGAGTGGAAATTACTTTATTTTTATTATTGAACCTTTCTACGTAATAATCACTAATATTTTAAAGCGGACGCACGTGTGCGTCCATAGCACAGAGGCGTGAAATTGGCGTGCAAAGCACGCAATGCACTGTGTATTGAAAATACTCCCTATACGGGGATTGGCGTGCGAATCACGCAATGTATTGTGTTATGAAAATACTCTTAATGTGGGGTTGGTGTGCGTTGGTCGCTTCTCATAGTGTTCAATGACAACATGTGCGTCCTTAGCAGTGAACGTGTTAAAAGGGTTTAAATTCAAATCCCTGGTCCTGACCTGACGCCCCCCCCCCCGAAAAATTTTCCTGGCTACGGCCTTACAAAGAACCAGACACATTAAATAAATGAGTATTTAAAGTAGGCGAAAAGCCGGTTTAGTGTTCATCGCCTGGAACAGTATCGGGGGCACAGTCAGAGAGGGGCAGGGGGGCCTTACCCCCCCCCTAAAGCCAGACTTTTTTAGAAAATGTTTATTTTTTTACAAAAATAGACACGTCAGTTATAATAGAAATAATCATTGAATCTATTCGTATTGTGCATTATTTGTAGCGGTTAACCTTGTCCTTTTGAGACGGTTACCCAAGTTTTACTATATCAACTATTAATAAACTTGACAAGAAATTGCAAATAGTTGTTTTATTTATTTTTTTTTTATTGAGTAGTGACTGCAAAGAGTTATGTATAAGAACTATAAAAAGTATATCTGAATCTAACCCCCTTTGTATCGGGAAAAATATGTAGGCCTAATTCGCGAATAGCACCCTAAAATTAACTAAACCAAATATTAGTAAATACGGAAGAAAAATAATAAAATTTGAAGAAAATGTTTAGGGGTAGAAAATTGGAAAGTGTTCCCAATTGAAAGTTTTTACTTACCTCCACTAACAGGTTTATTTTAATAAATCAATAAGGACCAGGGCGGTCCCAGCCTTATGTTTGGGGGGGGGGGGGGTCACCGTCGTGTTTTATTTTTTTATCTCGTAGGGTGGGGGGATTTATAGCTAGTGCAAATTTATTTATAGAATCTAATTACAGGTCAACGAACTCCTAACCTAAAATCTAATTATGTATATATATATTCTATAAATGTTCTTGTAAACACTATCCTCTTCTATTTCAGAAAATACCTGTATTATATATTTTGTCCTACTACTCTACTTACGTATTATAATAATTCAACCACGCAGCTGAACCGCTGACGTGAGTTGAGCAAATTTCTAAAATTAAGTTTATAGACCTATGTTTTAGGGTTTCAACCAACAATTTGGGAAATAGGTCTATTCACGACGGTGCTGAATAGCTGCCTGTTTGTACGAAATATATTAGTAGAACTTGTTTGCGCCTAAGCATCCAGCTTCGTTACATTCGCGAGTTTGCACCTCGATCTTGTGGCCTCGGGATTGATTCACTTCGCTTGCAGCATAAAAACTCACCCGTCGGCCTCGGATGAGAAGATACCCCCCAAGGTAAAATCCCCCATGTGCCTTTGAATCGGGTACATTTAAGTTTTGAGCGATTTTGGGCTAACCAAGCGAGCGTATAATAGAGTAATAATTATACTATAGAATTATTCTATAGTCTGTGCTTAGGCGTAAACAAATTCTACTAATATATTTCGAATAAAGAGGCAGCTATTCAGCACCGTCGTGAATAGACCTATTTCCCAAATTGTTGGTTGAAACCCTAAAACATAGAGGCCTACTTAATTTTGGAAATTTGCTCAACTCACGTCAGCGGTTCAGCTGCGTGGTCGAATTATTTATTATAACTGCTGTAATAAATATATAATAATTTGATTTGGAGATTTAACATTATTTACCAGCTTAGCTTTGAGGTTATTGTTAATCCTTCAGCTTCATTATAAAGAAAATATAACATATTACGTGCATAGAAGGTTCCAACGGAGTTGGCGTTCGGAGCACGCAGGGGTCTCCTCTAGTAGTAAATAAATTTATAAAAACAAACGGTTTGACCTTTAGGCCCGCCATCTTGTACCTGAACCAGGAAAAAGATAATTCAAATAGTTTGTTTCCTTGTGCACTTTTAATACGAACAATTTTTTTTAAAGACCTTTAAAATTTTGTAACTTTCGACCTATGTTTAATATTTGGAAATTCTTCAAAAATAACTCCTACCAAATTACAATTTTTTTAAATTCTTAGTATGTGAAATAGTCGGGTTTCAGTTGAAAATTGTCTAAAATAACATCCTTGAAGATCGACAAACGGAGTTCGATTAACTACTAACCTCTTTAGTACCAAATAAGTCTGTACAACTCCGTTAATGTAATTATAAACGTTTTTTGTTTAATTAATAGTTCTATGGGAATGAAGTCATTTCATACTAAAAGGACCGGTTTACTCTATACAGAGACAACCAATCGCTTTAAAACGCAAAAAATCTACAAAGTGCTAATCTTGACAATTACCAACATAATAAATCTATATACTGTATTAGAGCGATGAGTGATTTCCAGGACTGCCAATCATGAGAGATATTCTTCGGATCTTGTCTCACAGGTAGTTCACAGGGGGGAAGGAGCCTCCCCCCCCCCCCCCCCAACTAGTCTTTACTCGGTTCGTCAGAGCGAACGATGAATCAGTTTGTGTATGGAAGTTGTAGAAAGAGTGTGTCAGTTGTTACGTGCCGTGGATTGTGTGTAGTGTTTTGTTTGTGGAGTGGAGTTTTTGTTTACGTTTTATAAATAAGGTAAGAGCTATTTTCCTGTAATCAGTTACTGTATTTGAAATACCTATAATATGTAAAACGTTGCTTAATTTTATTGTTGTCGTTACTAATATTATAAAGAGGTAAACATTTTTTGTTTATATGTAGGGGGCAGTCTCTGGAACTACTGAACCGATTGGAAAAAATACATTTACTGATTAAAACGCTACACTATCCCTGAGTAAGATAGGCTATTATTCATTTTGATAAAAACATTTTTTTTTTCAACATTTGTAAATTTAGTCAGACAAATTTTTAGGTTAGGCCTAGACTGATGAACTAACTTATGTATTTACATTTATTACCATAGCAACCAATTGAAAACATAACAGATAAAACAGCTGTTTGCTCTAATATTTCCATTAACAGCTGATTAGAAACTTTGAAGCAATTATTTGTGTTTTCTAACTTTTAGGTTAGGTTTTTATTAGCTTTGGCATCATCTTAGCTTTGGGGTTATTATTAATATTATAAAGATTTAAAATTTGATTGTTCGTTTGTATCTCTGAAACTACTGAACCGATTGGAAAAATAGTTTTACTAATTAAAAAGCTACACTATCCCTGAGTAACATAGGCTATAATTCATTTTGATAAAACATTTTTTATTTCAATATTTGTAAATTTAGTCGGAAAACAATTTTAGGTTAGGCCTAGAATGATGAACCAACGCATGTATTTACATTCATTACCATAGCAACCAATTGAATAAAATAGTAACAGATAAAATAGCTGTTTGCTCTAATATTTCCATTAACAGCTGATTAGAAACTTTGAAGCAATTACAGTATTTGAATTTTCTAACTTTTAGGTTAGGTTTTTATTAAAATGTAGACCTGAGCCTTGCTGGTTCTTTTAACCTTTATTATAACTGCTGTTATAATGTATACGAAATAATTTGATTTGAACATTTAACATTATTTAGCTTTGGGGTTATTATTAATCCTACACCTTTATTAAAAAGAAAACATAACATCATAATGTGTATAGAAGGTTCCAACGTGGTTGGCGTGTGGATCACGCAGGTGTTTCCCAAGGGCTTTTTTTATAAAGTAATGCATACTTCATGAACGGTTTAACCGATTGAGATTAAACGTGGCATGGGACGTAGGAAGATACCAATTAAATAACTAATTTAATTCAACCTAAACAGGCAACCTTATTGCCAAGTTTCAACTCAATCTGTGTAAGCGTTTTTGAGAAGTAAATTATTTTTAAAAAATTTGCGCATATCAGGAAATCTGAATGCGGAAAAAATATTCTGAATTTTAGTTTTCTAATAATTTTCTACAATTTGAATTGATGTTAGACTTCTATACTGTAGGCCTAGACACAATACATTGTAATAGTGAATAGCCTGATCTAGAAATTTATTTTTAGTATGACAGGCCAATTCTGTTTATTATTTGTTTATAATACAGAGTGTCTCTAAGTAAGGTACCAACTGTCAGACATTCTGTGGCGGAAGATAAAGTCAAAACAAAGAATAAGTGTTTTCCAGAAAGCCGCATTTTTTGTTATTGTTTACAAAAAATATCTATTTCCAGAACGGTTAAATCGATTTAGTCGATCGATTTAGTTGAAACTTGACGTGGTGCTTAGTAAGTTAAAGAATAATTTAAGAAAAGTAACCAATTTAATCCAATTATCTATTTAAAATATCGGATGACTAAACTTAGAAAGTCAAAATAACTAAAAAAAAAAAAGCTGAAGTTGTCATTTTGATTGTAAAATTATTGGATTGTTTATTTTCTCAAATTAGACAATTTACGTCTATCTTTATATGCACAGTTTGTTCATAAAGTCCCTTTGAGCCCCTTTATTTTTGTTATTGAAAATAAGTTAACAAAACTTTGTTTGTATCTTGTGTTGCATAAACAGGACAAATTTTTTGACAAATCTGAACCTTATTGGAGGGGGAAAGGGGGTAAGAAATTTTAAATATAAAGGTAGGGCATTTGTAATACAATATTGAAAAGCTTATTAAAAGAGAAGCAGAATGGCGCAAACTAGAGCTTAGTATCTTGCTTCGTTTCAAAGTAATGGACAATGTTCTGGAAAATGATATTGTTATAGCATCAAAACAGGTTATTAATTTGTTGATATCAGGAATAATTAGGTTGTATGTTATTTAGCTCTAGTTTGCGCCATTGTGTTTCTCTATTAAGGCTCTTCTTTACCTTGAAGAAAACTCCCGAGTGTACAGCATGATTTCAATGCAAAAGGCCTGACTCAAGCCGCAAAATCGTTGAAACTTGCATTCGTAATAAAGTGTTTCTGATTCTATTTATAAATTAATAATCTGGGAAACTACTTTAAGTTATAAAGAAGGCTTTATATTTTTTACGTGTTAGCTTAAAATATGAAAATTATTGCTTAAAAACTCCCAAAAAATGCGTTAAAAGTAATCGATTTTTACTCAGTTTAACTGTTTACAGTCGATTTCTTTCAATTATGAGATATAAGACAAAAGCACAAAGCCTTTAAGAACAATTTAAGATGTTTCACAACTTTTTATGTTGAAAAACGATGTCCGAAACACGATAGTACGAAGTGCATATTTTTGCTGTTTTACGCAAGGTATTGAAGACCCTTAATAAGCTTTTCAATGGTGTATTATATGACCTACCTATATATTTGAAATTGTTAGCCCCCCTTACTCCCCTAAGCCCCCCAAAATCATAGTGTGTCAGATATGTCAAAAAAAGGGTCCTATTGTGCAACACGATATATATACAAAGTTTTGTTAACTTATTTTCAGTAACGAAAATAATGAAGGGTGTTAAAGAGACTTTATGAACACTCTGTATCCACCCCCAATGTTTCTATTTTCTTAAAATAACATTGGACGATTGATTGTAGCCCACTATTTATTCAAGTTTGTTACAAAGCGTAGTGCGAGCCGCCTTTGTTTACAAAGCTGACCTCAAGGTGATACCAGTTATCACAGATTCACTTTCCCTAAATAGAGAAAACACACGAGCTATTGTTTTCATGCAAAACTTCAAATTGCTGATTACACCTGAAATTTGTTGCGTCTAAAACTTCTTGAGTTATTAGCGAATTTCCGTAGGGAAAATGAGCTATTGCAGTGGCCCTTATGGTAAGACCCAAAGTCGGGAGTAACAAATGAGCACCGATCATGGTCCCCAGAACACGTTTTGGGGTGTCATTAAAAATCATATATAATTGTTTGCACTCTAGTGGCCGCATTTTAAGTCCGATTTGGTTCAAATTTGGTACACATGTTGGTTGTCTACGTCGCTCGGACGAGTTCGTTAGCCAAAAAAAATTTTTTACGCGACCTTATAGCTCGCTTGGTTCCCCCAAAATCGATCAATACGTAAAATACCATAGAAATACCCGGTTCAAAGCCATGTGGTAGATTCTACGCCATGCTTTGTGTACTGAAGATACTCCCAATATGCGGAATGGCGTGCGAAGCACGCAATGCATTGTGTATTGAAGATACTCCCAATATGCGGAATGGCGTGCGAACCATTTTGCAGCTATTCAGCACCGTCGTGAATAGACCTATTTCCCAAATTGTTGGTTGAAACCCTAAAACATAGGCCTATAAACTTAATTTTGGAAATTTGCTCAACGCACGTCAGCGGTTCAGCTGCGTGGTCGATTTATTTTTCTTTAATTAGTTTTTAATAAGAGTCGATATTGGTCTTGGTTTGACATCCATTATACGTAAATAAAATAAGTATTGAGCTTGACTTCTGAGAAGCTTGATTGGATAGAATAAAAATTTGAACATAAAATCTCACAACCAACACGTTTATTAACTCATAAACGTTTCAACGGCAAAGTCGCCATCTTCAGTGAGCCACGAGTAACAATAATCAAACTGAAGTATAACTGAATATAAGAATACTGTTATAGTTTGGCTATCGTAGCTTGTGCATCACTGATGATGGCGACTTTGTCGTTGAAACGCGTTTAAGTTAATAAACGTATTAGTAGTGATCAAGTTTTTATTCTATCCATCGAATCCATTGCATAGGTCTTCAAAATATACAGATTACCCCTTGTCAAAAGATTATAGATTTTAAGATGCCAAAACTTCGCGAATTGATTTTGTGACACAAGTTAAAAGAAAAAATTAAGAATATTTTTTCCGCATTCTGTTTTCCTGATATGCGCAAATTTTTTAAAAATAATTTACTTCTCAAAAACGCTTCAACAGATTGAGTTGAAACTTGGCAATAAGGTTGCCTGTTTAGGTTGAATTAAATTAGTTATTTAATTGGTATCTTCCTACGTCCCATGCCAAATTTAATCTCAATCGGTTAAACCGTTCATGAAGTATGCATTACTTTATAAAAAAATCCCTTGGGAAACACCTGCGTGCTCTGCACGCCAACTCCGTTGGAACCTTCTACACACATTATATGTTATGTTTTCTTTATAACAAAGGTGTAGGATTAATAATAACCCCAAATCTAAGATTGTAAATAATGTTAAACGTTCAAATCTCAAATTATTTCGTATACTTTATAATGAAGGTTAAAAGAACCAGCAAGGCTCAGGTCTACACTTAAATAAACTTAACATAAAAGTTAAAAATATAAATAATTGCTTTAAAGTTTGAAATCAGGTTTTAATGGAAATATTAGGACAAACGGATGTTTTATCTGTTATTTTATTCAATTGGTTGCTATGGTAATGAATGTAAATACGTTCAAGAAATACGTGGTGGTTCATCAGTCAAGGAATTTTTCCGACTAAATTTACAAATATTGAAATAAAAATGTTTTTATCAAAATGAATTAGGCCTATAGCCAACGTTACTCGGGGATAGTGTAGCTTTTTATTATAGTAAAACTATTTTTTCAATCGGTTCAGTAGTTTCAGAGATTATCCCCAGCATACAAACAAACAAATTTTACCTCTTTATAATATTAGTATAGACAAAAAGGCCTAAATCTGGAAAACTAATCTTTGTCTGAAAATGTTGTAGGCCTACTCTTATTTTTTTTTAACTATTGTAATCTTGACCACAGAAAATAATTTCTGAAGTTTGACAGCTTGTATTTAGGGGCCGTAGTGTATAAACTTGTAGGCTGATGGTTTCGTCTATACTAGCTCTGTCAAATAATAGGGGAATGATAACTAAACAGTACCTATATAGTTCCAGCCAGACAGGAAAAGGTAACGGATAACGCGCCTATATCAGAGCCCACTAAAGAATACCGTTGAGGGACGGGCTTGTGTACATCGAGACCTTGAACGCTCCAATCGCCGTAGTGCTACGTTGTCACGTTCTTCCCGCGCTTCTAACTGACTGCGGCTGACTCAACACATTTATAATTATTTAAACTGTGCGCTAAAGCCTCGAGCGGTAAATACCAGGAGTGTTCGAGGCTAGTAGATATGGCAACGCTGCGCGCCCATCCTATTGGCCGCCTCGCAACGGTATTCTTTAGTGGGCTCTGATATAGGGCGTTGAAAATGTACATATTTCACAGAAATACCAAATACCCGAATAGTTCGGAACACTAAACCAGGTTTTCCTTATACTAGTAGTTCTGTGAACAGTAGACCTCGCTCGTTGAAATAACAAATAATGTGGTTTTAAGCTCAAGTTAAAAATAGTGTACCAGTGAGGAAGTAATCACAAGGTTTAGCCAGTGAAACGTTATTTTGCAATTCCCGCGATTTCTAGTTCTCATTTTATTTTCTTGAGCTTTAACTGCTAAAGATTTTCTTTTAGAGGCATTGTGTTTTATATAGGTTAATAATGCGTAAGATAGCTAAAAATATCGAGTTATAGAAGGACAACATAGAATTAAATATTTACATACTTAAATAACTAAAACTTAACAATGTATTTACAGTTCCATAACTTTCATATCATATTCCAATATTAGAAATAATGAAAACAAACGATGTTAAAACGTCGTGATAGTAATCTCAACCCATGTATCAACACTTCCCACGGTGTCCAACGGTAATTTTTTGTATGTCCTTTTCGCCGACAGGTTTTATTTGTTTCATCTCATTTTGTAATTCAAGTAAAGTTAAGACATTTACTTTTATGAAATTTACAAGTATTCACTTTAATTCTTTGATTTATCCTCTACACTTTCTTATTATTATATGTAATTTTTGGGCAAACTATATATTCCTAAATTACTATTCAAAACAGGCTTAGTTTTGTTAGCAGTCCTGCTGCAGCAGGAACATAAAAACTGGTGTTTTCAAAACAAGAAATCTGAAATTGATAAATATTTTTATACAGTTCTATTTAGAACTAAATTACGAAACGTTTTTACATTTATGAAAAAATTAGAATAATTTTTACTACTTTTTATGTAGGCCTAAATTTGAACTTTTTCCTTTTGTTACTGAACATGCTTGTTTCTTGAGCTAATAACTTTGTTAATTTTACTTCAATCATTTTTTACAGGCATATATGAATTCTTTCAACTTTTATCTACAAAAAAGCTATGGAACATTTTTGAATTGGTTTATAAGAAATGTATAAAAACATGGTTGAAATACAAAAACTTGAACGATTTTTAACAAATTTGAAGTTTGCTGCCATTTTGTGAGCTTACCGTTAGAGATACAGGAAAACATCAAGAATACAATTTTGTTGAAAGTCAAATTTGCTACGCGCGAAATATTGTACGTTTTTAAATTCGACTTACGGTTAAGCCACAAACTGGCTTTGGAAAAAAGTTTACATTGTGAGAAACGGTCCGGCCGCTATTTTAATTTTATTTAATTGGTTAAAAATGAAAAATGTAAAAAACTGTATATATACATGGCTCGGCCTAGGAATAAGAAACATTCATGCAAAAACTCATCAAAATCGGTCAAGGCGTTTGGCCGTAATCGTGAGACAAACAGACACACAGACGAAATGCCGAACGGTCGAGTTAAACCGGAGACCTCGCTTCGCTCGGTCAATTAAACGAAAATATAGAACTTGCACTTCAAATCGATATAAAAATTATCATACGAATACTGCATATAGTTTTGTAATAGATACATCAATTGCAAAATGTGCTTTCTAATTTTTTGAAAACTGTCCAATTGCAAGGGTTTACAGACGAATTCATATCTAAGAAACTATAAGAGTGACGAATGATTAGAAGATAGTGATAGAAAGTTAAAATCTTGACAAATCCTGTGATGTCCTTATCTTCTTATCAAAATAAGTCTGTCTAACGATTATGTTCCTTTAAAAAGTGACAAGTTTGAGTCATTTCTTTATGCTTTCTAGAGCGGCATCAATATTGATTTAGGCAACTACAATTTTACAACGATGATTACTTATGTAAATATAGGCTACTTTTTAGAAGAAATTTGTAAATACAAAAATTGAAGTTTAAAAAATTTTCTTTCCAATGGTTTTTGTTTTATTGAGATTTGATAATATTTAGTGGGTGAAATATTCAATACAAGTTGTATTGTCTGACACTACTTAATTGAGCAGTCTGTCACTTAGACGGTTTAACAAAAATATAATAACCCAAAGGGGGCTGCAGCCCCCACAGCCCCCCCCCCCCCTGGATCCGCCAGTGACTATAACTCGATGCATTGCGAACACAAACCGTTTAAACCTTCCAGGACTGATGGACTGTTGACGAAATCAGAGGAAACACAGGTCTCCTCGGGGATTAACAGCAGATGTCAGGACGTGGCTAACTGAAGGAACAGATGTGCGAAATCCACCTAAATCCAGAAGACTCACGCTGAGGACATGCTCTTCCGGTGCCATTATGTCCAGTCCTTTTGTTTTAAGGCTCAGCAGACCCGGCCAACTCAACTCCCATAAAAGCAATGTTAAAATAAGATTACTTCTGAATGTGCAATAATTTTAAAGGTTAGGACAGTCCGAATGTGGTTATGTTTTAGTTTTTAAAATTTGTTCTTTGCTTTAACTCAAAATCAAAATTTACGATATTTTTCTTATTCAATTATGCAAATATCAAAAATGTAAAAAAATCACCACATTCGAAGTTTAATTACCATTCAAGTAACAGTAATTTCAACAGTTTTGGATGATTTATGACGAAAAAATCCACGTTATTGTGGAAGCGTGTACGCGTCGAATTTGTGTTCCTACTCGTTACAGTGACTAGATAGAGACAGTGTGGCCAAGTGAGGTCTTGTTTCCTATTGGCCGGCAGCCTAGTTTTTCCTAAATTCTTATCTGTTTCTATTATATTTGTTAAATTTTTTGCACTAAAAAAACAGAATACACTTTTTAAGAAGAATCACAGTTTTTATTATTTAATTTCAATATAAATATCAAACTGTAACAATTAAATCGCTTGTTTTTCCATTTATAAAAAAAACAAAGAGGTCATATCTCTTATAATTACAAAGAGATACAACACTAATCTTTACATTATAATTCTGAGCAGATGACATTACTTTTAGGAAAAACATGGCGGCCACTTTCATATGGCCACACTGTCTCTATCTACTCACTGTACTACTCGATACAGTGACTAGATAGAGACAGTGTGGCCAAGTGTGGTCTTGTTTCCTATTGGTCAAGATGTCGGCAGCCATGTTTTTCCTAAATTCGTATCTGTTTACATTACATTCATTCACGTTCACATATTGTAAAAGCGTTTTTACCGATTTTTTAACAGATATTTGTTAGTTTTTACTTTAAAATAAACGTAATAGTTATTTTAAAGCGATTTGTGTTGAAGTATGTGATATTGCACCAAATTAATAAGGAAATGACAGCAGATTAGGCTACTCCCGCCACTCTACGGAATCGTTTCAGCGCGCATATTTCAGAAGTAAGTACATACCAAAAGTCTTTTATTTACAACATTTTAAAAAGTTCATAACATAGGCTAATCCTTTTTATCAATAGAAAAGATAAATGCAATAAATATTAGTATTACGCAATTTTAAGAACTGTTTTTGGCCCAAACCTATAATTTCGTCCGTGTTAGCCCTACGTTTGTTTATAGTTTTCAAATTAAATTGGCATCGTTATTTTTTCTGTACAATCTAAGACGAATTTACAATCTATTATTTCTGTAATAAGTAGGCCTAACTGAAATAATGAGGGAAATTAGTAACGAAACCTGTTTTTCGGCCTTGAATAACTTACTTGAAAATCTTGAATTGCCTAACCTCAAAATCAAAGAATTGTAATTTCGATGTTAGGCTTAAATTGTTGTTAGAGACATTAATTTTATTATTAGCTTTCAATAGAAATAGAAATAAATGAGTTAGTTAGGAAAGTTTTAATTGCTTCGCTTATTTTAAAAAAAATCTGATGGAAATAAATGCATTGTAAAAATCAGAAAGTGTAACTTTGAAAATATTTAATTTGTAAAATTTATTCATTGATAAAAAAGGCTAATTAACAACAGGATAATAATTTTGCATTTTGATTTAGGCCTATTCGTTGTTTTATTTTTCGTTTTGTTATACTTTGAATTTTTGATATTTTAATTTATTCATTAAGTTAGGAACAATTTCAAATTTAGCTTTAAGAAAATCATTTTTAAGATTTTGCTTTTCAAACTGAATTGAAACCTAAAATCAGTAAATACTAACTTCATAATTAACTTGCCACAAAACTTTAACTCTGGAGAATTTTAAGCAACAAAATTGTTGTTTAAAATTTATGGTGCATTTGTTATATAAGTTGAGAATTAAATTTAATAAAAAAATGTCATTATGACCAGTCAAATACTTTTTCAGATAAATACAAATTATTGAAAATTTGGTTCCTTGAAAATAATACAAAACCTTGACTTTTATTCAAATTAACCGCATAAATAATGTAATTGAACTTCAAAATGTTTTTTTAACGTAGAATTGAACAAAGAAAATAATAGTGCAACTTGTTTTGATATAGCTTTATTAGTTTGTAATTAACGTCAGTAGGCTACTCAACTATCGGCATAGGCTAATAAAAAATGTGATAGTAGGCTAAATCATTATTTTTTATAGGTTATTTCATTTTAAACAACTTATCTGCTTTCTAACTACTTTTTAACATTTAAAAAGTTGTTTACGAGGCCTTTATGAAATAAAACAAAAGGTTTTATAAATATTTTGAAAATAAATTACATTATACTTTATGGCAGATAACATTACTTTTACGAAAAACATGGCGGCCGCTTGCATGTGGCCACACTGTCTCTATCTAGTCACTGTACTACTCGAGTGTTTAGCCTGCACTCTGGTGGTCATCATATCAACTTATTGCTCGTGTAGGAATACAGGCAAAACTCGTTAATCCGAATATTTGTTTGCTCGAGGCGTTCGGACTATCAAAAAGTTCGGATTACTGAGGAAATGTAAAAAAAAAACGCCAGAAATAATCTAAAACAAATTTTATTACAGTACAATAAATTTAAAAACCACAGTACATAATAAAGTTGTACAATACGCGCCACACAATAATCTGTGTACTGTATGTTAAAACCATTTCTCCAAATAACTTTACCGTAAAAACATATCACGAAACATTTTTTTTTTTAAATTTACCATTCTATTGTACTCTTAAAGCGTATCTTTTCAAAAAGTAGAGTCAAAAGCCTAACAGGCAACAGTACATAACCTAATTTTATTTATGTACAGTATTCACCGCTAACAAAAGTCATTTAAAAAAGTCTTTAATCGTTTGCGTTTCCATTGTTGTGACATGGGAATCTAAGAAATGACAACTGAAGGCCGTTCGGAAAAGCGCGGCGTTCGGAGTACCGTGCGTGCAGATTAACGAGGCCCGCCTTTACTAGAAAAATAATATATCCGTTAATGTTCAATGTGTGAGAGAAAGCTGTGTTTAATAACACATACTACCATACATTGTCAGTACGTTTACAGTCAGGGTTACGTCTGTAACCCTCTATTTTCCGCCTTTATGAAGCTGCTATATATTTGCTAGCGGAAGAATGAAAAACTAGCAAACTCAAAGCTAGTAGTGTACAGCTCTGCCACTTGGAGAGCTGCGGTCAACTCGGAAATATGTTTTCACTCCTTCAGAGCCATAAACTCTTCTTTTCGTGTTTTAAGTATATAAGATGCTTGAATATACGAGCTCGGTGTTAGTACGTAAGGATAAAAACTTAGAATACACTTACGGTTAAACTGTAACAAAATGCACGGATTTTTGTCTTTTGATATCATTTCAACAAGTAAGCAGTGCTATACCTTATTAAATGTTTGCCGAAATGTTGCGCGTTTTACCAATTACGGCCAGTTAAAACGGTACAGTTAAAGAAGTACGAAAATATATTTTTCTTTGAAATATTTTATATTTTGGATGCGATCACCACTGCTGTTAATAATATTATACAGAAGTTGTTTCAATTGAATATTTCTTTATTAGTACCTTAAACATGTACCAGTAGTGGCCTACCATAATCCATTTCAAATGCCGCACGCGAGTTGCATTCTTGACACTTATTGTTACGTAATTGTCTTAAACAGATCTTGAGTCACGATAGGCCTGGACGTTGGGCGATGATGCAGTGGACATAATGAGTGGTTTGTTTAATAGTGATTAATGAAGCTGGGAGAAGTTAGAGTAAATGAAAGAATAAAACAGGTCTGAGTTATAGTTCACTTGAAATGTTTTGTAAACACTGAACAAGCTGGCAGTGAGTTTATTAAACAGAATCAAATGTGACTGAAGTATAGACAATGACTGAGTCGGCGATAAGAGAGAAAATTGAGATATTGTATAGTAGGCCTACTGGTTGCTAGTGCAGAAATAACAAAGCTGTAAGTGTAGTTTTCTAAAACAGAAAATCGTGTGGAAATATCTATTATACAGGGTGTCCTGTAATTTAAGGGCCAAACTTCGGGAAATGGTTTTACGGGTCAAAATAAAGAGAAAATCAAGAATGACATTTTTTCCAAAAACGCTTCGTTTTCCAGATATCGGACCGTTTTGTTTTTTTACAAAATAATTCATATTCAGACAACGGTTCGACCGATTGAGTTCAAACTTGCCACGAAGTTTAACCTAACAATATTCTATTGTAAGACAAATAAGCGATTGCCATGCATTTCAAAATGGCGGCTGTTACAATGTTCCTACTAAAAA
>JAGFPH010002942.1:0-18202 GCA_018207615.1 Philaenus spumarius | reverse complement strand
CTATGGCCCTAGAGGAAGCTACATACCAAATTTCATTCCAATCTGTTCGGTAATTTTGAAGAAATTGTTTTTTAATAACTTTGATCCCCCAAACCCCCCCTAAAATTTCGAATTTTTTAAAACCCTTTCTTAGTAAGCACCTATGGCCCTAAAGGAAGCTATATACCAAATTTCATTCCAATCTGTTCGGTAATTTTGGAGAAATCGTGATTTAGTAATTTTTACCCCCCAAACCCCCCTAAAATTTCCAATTTTTTCAAACCCTTTCATAGTTAGCACCTATGGCTCTAGAGGAAGCTACATAACAAATTTCATTTCAATCCGTTCGGTAGTTTTTGAGTTGCTGTAGACCGGGATCTGAAGGGGGTTGAGTATATATGGAAAGCCATCACAATTTTATTTCTGATTATTGTTAGTGATCATAAAAAGCCATGTTGTCGCCCCCCAGCGTGGTCGACATCGCCGGAGGGAGGGGGGAATATGGTGGGGGCGCCGTTTATTAAAACGCTTATAACTTGAGAACCGTTCAAGATAGAACATTGAGAAAAGCGACAATATACTCCATAAAATATGAGCTTTAAAAAAGGTTATTACGTTTATAGTCGTATAGTTGTTGGTTTATGAATAAAGTGCATTTTTATTGGTAAATGAACAAAAATGGTGATTGAAATAAGCAAAACCAATAGTTTTGTGCTAAGAAACTCACTAAATAGGTCAAATATAGACATTTAAGTTATTAAAAGTGCTTCAATAAATTTAAGAAAGTATGTTGAACAGTTAATGCTCGTAGAGGTGTTTTATACGTAGCAGTAATATATACAAGTGCTCCGCGCGCGCCACCGGCGACGAAAAACTCCACATTTTTTACCTTGTTATAGTTTTTTCTAATTTTTAGTATAAAGGACTGGTTTGACAAAAAAAAATCATTCAATCCTTTTTTAAAGAACAGTAAATTTACTACAATTTAAAATGAAAATCATCTTCCTGAGGATAATACTTCTCGAGTTAAAGCCATTCAAATTTCAAGCAAATTTTCAAAAATTGTTAGTTTTTAGATAGCATTTGTGAGTTTTCACCGTGAAACAAGGGTTTTTCAGTAAAACTGATAAGGACTAACTTTAAAGTAGAGAAATATAACTTTAATATGTGACCGAAGTGGGATTTCTACCATGAATAGCTTCTGAGGTACAGCTGTTTGAATTTCGGGTACACTTCCAAACTCGCTTTTTTCAATGTTCTGTCTTGAACGGGTCTCAAGTTATAATCGTTTTAGTATACGGCGCCCCCTCCCCCCCGGCGATGTCGACCACTTTGGGGGGCGACCACATGGCTTTTCATAATCACTATAGTGCCTATAACAATAATCAGAAATAAAATTGCATCAGGCTTTCCATGCATACTCAAAACCCTTCAGATCCTGGACTACTGGGTCTTGCTAGTTTCGACACAAACCTCTGTCATTTTCGAAGACGAACATTTCAGATGATAATCACATAACACAAAACACTACACATCACATAAAGTATAACCTATTATAACGTATATTTTCTATTGTGTAATGTAACTTCGTCTTTAAATTCATGTAATCCCATATGAGTGTGGTATCCTTTGAAAGGACTTTCTTGCGCTCGTTAAAGCCTTCTCTTCCTTCAAGGATCTTTGGGACTTATCTGTTGTTAGATCCTTCACCTCCGCAATTTATTCTTGCACCAGTCTTTGTCCTTAGTAACTTTTTTTTTTTTATCCAAAGAGATCCTTTTTTGACTTGATTGGCCTAAAAGTGGGTGGTTTTTAAAAAAAAATTCAAATCTTTTTTCGTGCATCTATACAGGCCTAATTGACATGTCTGGTGCAAATTTGTTCGAAATCGATCGAATAGTTTTCTCTCCAGCTTTGTATACAAACTTTGTCTATCAGCTGTTACTTGAAATAAAACTCATGAATAGCCTTCGCCTGATTATTGTAGCAACACTGAAAATCTTTAATCAGCTGGGAAACTATTTATAGGCCTAAATTTTCTTTAAATTCTTTATTATTTCAGAATTTTTCCAACTAACTTGAGTCAATAGACTTTAGGCTGAGGTGACGCATGGGTTATTGAAATCGTTTGCACATAATTACGCTTACCAGTTCAAATTTATAATTAGGGATTAAATCTTAATTGATAATTTTTTGCTATATCTTTAATTGCATCAATTAAACGGCAATACAACTGACACAATGCAAAGTTTATCACCATAACCCTCACCTTCAATAAAACCATTTCGTAATCTTTGCCGTGCCATCGTAAACTACAATATTTCGTTTCCAAAACAAATAAATCAACTTATCAACTCATTAAGAAGCTATAATATTGCGATTATATGCCCATAAAATAGAATTATAAATCAACTTTTATTACTCTCATTCAGTTCGTGCTCACATACAGACAGCATCCTTCATCCGATTGCGTTGACAGTTAAACAATTCGATAGAGAATCAAAAGGGCTACAAAAAGGTGTTTTGAAATTTTTTGTTAAAATGTACGGTTTTTAAGTAATTTATGTTTGAAATTTTCAAACGGCCGCCATTTTGAAACGCATGATTGGATATAATCACTTATTTTTCTTGAGATAGATCATTGGTAGGTTAAGGGTCTGCTGTAGTGGCGGCCATCATGGATTTTTATCCCATAAGAGAAATGTTAAATTTCAAACCATTTATTTCGTTTAATTTTTATCAAAAATTTTTATAAAATTGTTGCAATGTCTCATTTTAAGCACAGTCACAATACGCATCCGTTTTGCAATTTACATTTTTTTTTAATGCTTTTGACTTGTTATATAATTGACATTTTGTAAGTACAAAATTTGAATTTTTTTCATAACACAATAAAAAATTTATATTGAAAAAAAATTTGCAAGCCGGATCCGAAATTTTATAAAGAATATTCAGTTTTTTTTTTCAACACTCAATTAAAAAAGATAGACTTATAAAATGGTTTGAAATGAGGCAATTTCAAAGCGTTCAGCTGCAAGAAATTGCATTGTTGAGGTAGGGATACAGAGAGAAACGGTTGCGTTTTCGGTTGATTTCTCGTTTACTGGAGCAGACCCTTAATGTACCCTACCATATGCAAAAAACCGCATCTTTATAAACATTCTCGTTTAGGCCTTGTTTATGCATTAGTTGTTTATGCACTTCATGCCAAGTTTGAACTCAATCAGTCAAACATTTCTCTAGATATGAATTATTTTGTACAAAAAACAAAATGGCTGCTAGACAGAAAACGGAGCGTTTTTGGACCTACTGTATGTTTATTGGAACTGTTCATATTATTTTGATGTGGGGAGTCACGCCCTGAATTCTTGGAAATAGTATATTTCGCACCTAGGGCCGAAAATGAGATTTTGCAGGCTTGAGGAGAGCTGCAAAACCCTTTCGGCCGTGGTGCGAACGCTATTTTTCACCACACTACACAATAAAATAAACACTATATACAATTTTAAAAGAATATTTATTTAGCACACATGAAAAGAAACTTTGAGGTTATAAACTAGCTAGCTATGGAAAGTACAGTTTTACCTCAGTTGCTAGGCAACGGTGAAAATAACAATTATGTGTGTGCCACTAGTCTGTCGGCAATACCTATTGAATCATTTGCCATATGGGCCTATTTCATAACGAAATTGTGTTGATATATACGTTCATATTTTAAAATTGAATAAACGAACAGCTGACTTTACGGCCCTAGTGCAGAAAAGAGCTACTTTCGGCCTCCAAATGACGTTCCGAAAATAGGTGAAAACATCGTGGTGTGGTGAAAACTTTTTTTTCAACACTCTGTATATATTTTTTTAGGTGTTAATAAGTAGGTATGTTTGACTCGGGGCATCGAGAAAGTCAGGCTCTTTGGGATTTTAAACTAAAGAATTATCTCCTATTAAAACGAGTGTACGTCCGTACGCGAGTAAAGTATAATATAACAGCTGATTTCATCCATCGTCTGTAATACTTAAACAAACCCAGTGTAGATTATAGTTTTGGGTTATGTTTACAACTTCAATCGTTATAATTTCTTGAGAAGTAAAATGTTTTAAATATTAGTTAATAGAACTAATGTATGCTATAATATACGTTATAATATTAGCTTTGAGGTTATAAACTATATATAAATGCAACCTCTTATCATCAATATATTTGTTTATTTAAATTGAAAGAAGAAACTTGTACAAACTATTCGTTTAACTTCGTAAACATTCGTACATCTTTGTATAACATATAAACATATTCGATTGTTAATTTCTTCACTACAATATTAATAACTTCTAAATCATTTGATCTATCAATATGAAATGAAAAGCAATTAAAAGATAGTGAGTGTATCTTTCTTTAAATATATAATAACGTATGTAAATACAAATGCTTAACAAATAGGCCTACAGTTTTATAATCCTTATTATTGTAGGTACACATTTACCGAGTTAAAAATCCCCGTCAGCATGGTTAGGTAGGCCTAGATATAAAGTCTTTTGTTTTTAAATAGTTTTTTTTTAATGATGTATTTCTGATTTGTATGTAGTTAATCTGCCTGTGATTTTTCAAAGTACTGTATTAGGGTCTGCTGTAGTGGCGGCCATCTTGGATTTTTATCCCATAAGAGCAATGTTAAATTTCAAACCATTCATTTCGTTTACTTTTTATCATAAAATTGTTTTCAAGGTCTCATTTTAAGCACAGCCACATTACGCATCCGTCTTGCAATTTACATTTAAAAAAAATTGTTATGTAATTGTCATTTTGTGAGTACAAAGTTTGAATTTTTTTTTCTAACACAATAAAAAAATAATAATGAAAAATAATTTGCAAGCCGGATCCGAAATATTATAAAGAATATTCATTTTTTTTCAACACTCAATTACAAAAGATAGACTTATAAAATGGTTTGAAATGAGGCTACGTCAGAGCAAAAATTGCACTGTTTAGATAGGGATATAGTGAGAGGCGCTTGCATTTGCGGTTGCTTTCTCGTTTACTGGAGCAGACCCTTAATATTAATAATATTACGTAGAGTAGGCCTTAATGTTGTTTTTAAATAGTTGTTTTCTAAATTATGTATTTCTGATGTGTATCTAATTAATCTGCCTGTGATTTTTCACGGGGGCTTACTACACTCGATTCCACGTTTACCGTGCAGGACAGGTTTTACGGGAGAATAGACATGCTACTACCATTACAGCGAACATCACGTTTATTGTCATGCGGGTTGCGTCAACTGACCGAGCGTAGCATGGGAGTTGATGTTTTTAGTTGGCTACTATCGCTGAGACTGTCTTAAGGATAACATGGTCTGCTGTAGTGGCGGCCATCTTGGATTTTTATCCCATAAGAGCAATGTTAAATTTCAGACCATTTATTTCGTTTACTTTTTTTCATAAAATTGTTTGCAAGGTATCATTTTAAGCACAATCACAATACGCATCCGTTTTGCATTTTAGATTTTTTTTTAAATGCTTTTCATTTGTTATGCAATTGACATTTTGTAAGTACAAAGTTTGATTTTTTTCCTAACACATTAAAAAATTAGTAATGAAAAGTAATTTGCAAGCCGGATCCGAAATTTTATAAAGAATATTCAGGTTTTTTTTAGCACTCAATTACAAAAGATGGATTTATAAAATGGTTCGAAATGAGGCAATGTCAAAGCGCTCAGCTGCAAGAAATTGCACTGTTTAGATAGGGCTATAGAGAGAAGCGCTTGCGTTTCCGGTTGCTTTCTCATTCACTGGAGCAGACCCTTAAGGGCGCTGTGTACTGCACGGTGAACGTGGAATCGAGTGTAGTATGTTAATAAGGAGCACAAATACCAAAATAAACTAATTTCCAAAAACACAATCATTAGAAACGCACATTTAACGAGTACAAGCATTTTTAGAAGTATTATAATACCTTGTTTTTTAGGTTATGTAAATTAACGTGATTTATTTAGCAATAAATTTTAGAAAGTCGTATTTGCCGTTAAGCAGATATAATTATAAAACAGAGGTTTGCGTTTTTTAACGTATAAACGTTGTGGGATATCACTTAACATGTTTAAAGGAAATCATTTGATGCGAAGGCGCTTGCAATAATTATTAAAAAAAAAAAAGGAATTCCCTAATTAATTAACCAAGCTTAAATCTCACATTCCAAGGAAGGTCAAACGAATCAGGTTCAGTAGCATTCCGAATGTAAAGTGTTTCTTTTATCGCCCCCATCAAAAAATAATCAGTCGTTTCCGTGCTAATTTTTTTCGCTACATTGTTAACGAGAGGATACCCAAGAGGGCCGGCCCACTGGCATGCTAAAACGTACCAGACTAAACATAAGTCGTAAAACGTTTCGCTAGAAAGTTACTTATAGTTATGGTTTCACTATTGCAGCTCGTGAAGATGACGACTTTGTCGTTGAAACGCGTTTGCTTTAATAAACTTATTAGTTGTGAGATTTTGTGTTCAAGTTAATTCTATTAGAAAGTTACTGTTTCTGGAATATAAAAAAAAATCGTTGGCAAATTTAGTTTTTTTTTAGAGGGGTGTAATCTAAAAATCTGCGTTGCCGAACCACAACTTACGTAGAAGCACGTTTCCGCCAGTAATATCGTAAAACGAATTATTATAATAATTATTATATCCATGATGGTGCCGTACCATCGGGCGCTCCGGACTATTGGAAGTCTACTGTATTGTAAACAATTGCCTAAATGTTTCTATACAGTAAACAATAGCGTTCTACTTTTTACTTTCTCACTATATATACTACTAGCTGACCCGTACGGCGTTGCCCGTGGTGGTTGGTATTTTCAGTCTTTTTAACGTAATTGTATTCTTTCTTTTTAAGCGTTCAGTCAGTGAGTGGTATTTGGCTTTTATATATATAGATCTTAAATAATAAAAGCACTATTGTAATAATAATAAAATATGTGAAATTATGATTTTAGTGACTTTAATCCCCCCAAACCCCACCTAAAATTTCGAATTTTTTTAAACCCTTTCTTAGCGAGCGCCTATGGCCCTAGAGGAAGCTACATACCAAATTTCATTCCAATCTGTTCGGTAATTTTGGAAAATCGTGATTTAGTCATTTTTACCGTCAAACCCCCCTAAAATTTCCAATTTTTTAAAACGCATTTTTAGTGAACACCTATGGCCCTAGAGGAAATTTCATACCTAGAGCTACATACCAAATTTCATTTCAATCCGTTCGGTAGTTTTTGAGTGAGAAATCGTGATGAGTGAGTCAGTGAGTGAGTGGTATTTCGCTTTTATATATATAGATAGCCTATAGAGAAAGTATAGTAATCGCAAACAAAATTGATGTTGAAATTTTTGTGGAAATATCCGTTTTCGGACAAAAGTGGTTTTTACAAAATTTCTGTCTGTATGTCTGTCTGTATGTATACAAAGCTAGAGAGAAAACTATTCTATCGATTTCGAACAAATTTTCACCAAACATGTCAATTAGGTGTTGATAGATGCACGAAAAAAGGTTTTGAAAAACAACCCCATTTTTGGCAAAAAAAAAACCCAAAATATCTTTTTTTTATGATACCCCGTTTTTATTTTTTTTAAATAAAAAAACGGCTCAAACTATTTTGATAAAATTTGTCTTATTTGTAGCCCTTAATGTACCCTACTATATGCAACAAACCGCATCTTTCTAAAAATTCTTGTTTAGCCAATAACAATAATAACTGATTTTTGGGGGTTTCGTTCAAAAAGGGGGTTGTTTTTCAAATTTTTCAAAACCATTTTTCGTGTATCTATACAGGTAGACTATACAGGTCTAATTGACATGTTTGTTGCAAATTTGTTCGAAATCGATCGAATAGTTTTCTCTGTAGCTTTGTATACATATAGACGTACATTTTGTAAAAAGCACTTTTTTGGACTCTGGGGGTCTTAAAACGGATATTTCCACAAAAACTCAACATAGATTTTGTTTGCGATCACTATAATAGTTTCTCTATACTAAAGTATGGTGAGAAAGTAATAATAGTTTCGAATTGACAAACTTTTCTAAAAAAATAAGAACTGAATAATTGCTTTATGCTTCTTGATTTTCCGGAACCCAAGTCGCGCTTTCATGAACGCTTCCGTTTGTCATAAATCTATTTTTATGATTAATTATCAGCGCGTAACTTGTTTTATTATTTGATCTAGCGATACAGCTGGTGTCCAAGCGTAGCTATGCCACACCTTATTGTGTGGAAATCGCCTTTTAAAACAAGAAATCGCCTGACCAATCGATCCATTATTTACAAGCGGAAGAAATAATAATTACAATATGTAATGTTTATTAAACTGGATATCTTCTCCCAATATTAGCTTATCTTAACAATTATGTTCATCGGCGCGTTTCGGAGATACTTCATCTTCAATACTACAACTACTGTACTATAGTAATGGATTCATCCGTATTCTAATCGATGATATACCCTACTTAACCCAATGATTACAAAGTATAAAACCTAACCTCGATAGGCCGTGGGCACTAACAAGCAATACAGCAGCTGAAGTCAACTCCGCCATCTTGGTCCGCCAAAAGCGTAAAAAGCAGCTTTTGCTCGGACAAAATTTCGAAATTTCGCATGCAGACAAAACATTAGTGTTGGACAGTAATGGTGCAATTTAAAGTTGTAAAATAATGTTATTACTAATTTACCTTACTAGTTAAAGTTAATATGTAGTTTTTAAATCGTGACATGAAAAAGTTGGTCTGTCGCGCTCATTTAAAAACGATTTCATAATGATGTAATCATTTTATCACAAATCGGCGAATTGGTAAGTTTAGATCAATTCATTGGCTACAACGTTCACGCTGGAAGTTTGTTTGTAACCCAAAAATAAAAAAAATCCTGACTTAGTAACTTTTCCATGTCAGTTAGTGATAATTCTCAAATATTTTCAATTATTAAAACTCGAAATACCTGTTAAAATAAAAGTTTTTTATACTGTTATAATCCGTACTTTATGTAGATTAAGAATATCTAAGTTTTATTTTACTGAAGCTTTTCCATCGAGTTACAACAGCGAGTTAATGACAGCGCGCACATTACTGAAATATTACCACCTGGTATGTGTCAGCATGGTGACGTCATAGGCGATCGATACTGGGTCACCGTAAATGAGCAAAATGGTATAGCCCTTGTTATAGAGCCCTGGGTCAGAAAGGCAGGTTGAAGACAAGAGTAAATTAAGCACGGCCCACTCGTCGCGTCAGACGGCACTACATTTATCTGTGCGATACCCACTGCAGGCCGCTTCCTATCATTGTAACCAAAACTATTATTACTGACTATTACTTAATTATTAAATACTTAATTACAACACTACTTCTGCTCAGATTAGTCTAGCTATAACCTGTACATAATTTGAATACTTTTAAAACATATAAGACGTAATTTTCATTCTGTATACTTCAATTTGTATAGTGCTTTTTATATTTGACACATTGACAACAGTTGTTACATAGTCTAAAACCTTCATAAGCCTAAGAAAACTTGGGTCAACTACGAATAATAAAAAAGACTCATGGCAAATTCAAAAACATTTAATGGGAAAAATAACATTGTTAGAAAAATGACAAAAATGTAAAAAAAAACACACACAGCAACTTACATTTTACATTTACTGCCCTAAAAATGTTATAACTTTAGTTAAATTGTTGGAAACCTGAAAATGAATAAATATTTTATTGATCCTTATATTGTGTATATTACATTATTGCACACACAAAATCATAATTATTAAAATACAGAAATTAGCTGACCGGATTTCAGAAATATATTTAAAACTATATATTTTTTGTACATTTAAAAAAAACCTATCTAGGTTTTATACTATGCAATAATTGTTCCGAAGGCACTCCCTGATCAGCCACTTTTGCAAAACGCAAATTGACACATTTTAATCTCCGATGTCTGTAAGGTGCAATGACATAACCTCAAATCGAGTACTCGAGTTTGCAACGGTTGCATAACAGGTAACGAAGTAGGTTTGAATTAACGATGCATTTTCCAACCGGAATTGACCGGGACAAGATATGTCTTTAAAATTTTAAACGTAATACATGCCCGGAAACGTAACTTGTTTTTTTTTAAAACTGGTAATAGTCGACAAAGCGGATACTGATAATAATAGGCCTACGTTTAATCTTGGTTTGATGTTTGAAATCTGATACTATCTGTTATTGGTGCAATGGCTGTTGTTGATTTGCGACCGGATGTTTCTGGAACTGCTAATATAGTGATAATATAACCTAACATTTAAGTTTGTGCAGTGAAAGTTAGGCCTACTGGTTTTGAACGTTAGATTCCTCGATCGATTTATTTTATGCTTACGGGTTTCATTACTTCTTTTTTAGAGTGGGGGATTTTCAGTATTACTAGGAATTAATTACAGAACAGTATTTCCTGCCGCAATGAAGAATTTTAATGAAAGTAAAACATTTCATTAAAAGTTTTCCTCGAGTATTGATTTGAAAGTACAGGGTGATCCAGAACTATGCGGCAATCTCTCTGAAAGCTCGTTCTATAGCTAAAAATAAGAAAAAAGTACATATAAACATAGGCCCGAAAACGCTTCATTTTCCAGATATCCGCCATTTTGTTTTTTGTGCAAATTAATTCATATCTAGAGAAATGTTTGACTGATTGAGTTCAAAATTGGCGAGAAGTTTAACCTAACAATGGTAAATCTCAAGAAAAATGAGCGATCAAATCCAATCATGCGTTTCAAAATGGCGGCTGTTTGAAAATTTCAAACCTGAATTTCTCAAAAACCGTACGTTTTAACGAAAAATGTCAATACACCTTTTTTGTAGCCTTTTTGATTCCTCATCGGATAGTGAAACCAATGACTGCATATCAATTTCCAGGGTTTATCAGACGAATTTCCTTACCCAACATTTCAACTTGAATAATTCGACCACGCAGCTGAACCGTTGACGTGAGTTGAGCAAATTTCCAAAATTAAGTTTATAGGCCTATGTTTTAGGGTTTCAACCAACAATTTGGGAAATAGGTTTTTTTCACGACGGTGCTGAATAGCTGCAAAATGCTTCGCACGCCATTCCGCATATTGGGAGTATTTTCAATACACAATGCATTGTGTGCTTCGCACGCCAACCCCCGTATTGGGAGTATCTTCAATACACAATGCATTGCGTGCTTCGCACGCCAACCCCACGGCAGAATCCATCACATGGCTTTGAACCGGGTATTTATGGTATTTTACGTTTTGATCGGTTTTGGGGGAAGCAAGCGAGCTATAAGGACATGTAAAAAAACAAAATGTGCAGAATAACATCCTACATTTATATTTGTAGAAAAAACTCTAAAAAACATTTATTCTCTTAGGAAAAATCTCTAAAAACGTTCTTCCGGTTGTTATATTTTTTTGGCTAACGAACTCGTCCGAGTGACGTAGACAAAAAACGTGTACGAAATTTGGACCAAATACGACTTAAAATGCGGCCGCTAAAGTGCGAACACAACACATATATGATTTTTAATGACACCCCGAAACGTGTTCAGGAGACCATGATCGGTGCTCATTTGCTACTCCCGACCTTGGGTTTTACCACAAGGGCCACTGGAATAGCTCCTATGGAAATTCGCTAAAAAGAAGGTAAATAGTGTTGTTTCAATTGAATCAATGTGAAGCCACGATGGCCGTGGTTGTTAAGGCGTGAAAGCTTTATCAATCGTCACGGCAACCATCAATGGAAAAGTTCCGGGTTCAATTCCCATTGACCCCGAATAATTTTCTAAATGGTTTCTTAACAGACATCGTTGGCTGTGGTTCGGATTCCACGTAAAACTGTAGATCCCGTCTTCGTTAGCCTTAACAGCAGGACGTTAAAAAAATCGAATCAATGTGTCTAAATCAAAACTGATTACCTTCAGCACTTGTGATCTAGCAGACCCTGTATGTAGTATTATAATTCCAAGAAAGCGCTTCTAAATCATTCAATTTCGATACATTTGCATACGAGATATCGCCACGCTGGGTTTTTTTACAAGGACGTTTCCTCTTACAGCTGATTCTGAAAAACGGAATTCTGGTTAAAAATTGATTGCACACGACGTAAATATTTAAAAATTGAGCAATCAGTGGTCAAGTGTTAAAACGGCGACAGAGAGTCAGCTGTTCTTAGAAAGTGTCAGGCAAGGAGGCTGCACTTTGCCGACGAAGGAATGCAGGTTATTTGTTTCGCCACTTCCTTTCAGCTTTTAATATTTACCGTTCAAATGAGAGATTACTATAATTAAGGCGTGGTTATATTAAACCATTATAAATGCAAACAGGAGCCATTTCGCGTGCCAGAACAAACTAGCTCTACCTCGGCAAGCATGCAGATTGCCTTGGCTGTCGAATTGTTCGAGTTTTAAGAATAGGGCGTAATCTGATTTCACGAAATAGTTAACAGGTTTGATGATATAATACTTTTTGCATATTTAATGGCAATGGGTTTTCTTACGGGAAATCCCTGGAATTTAGTTATTGTTATTTTAGGAAGATTTCGTTACCATGATGCAACCCCAACGTCTATAAATCCTGTATAGATTTTCGTTTCATAGTTTCTAGACACCAAAATCTTATACAGGATGTCCCATAAGTAAAGTGCCAAACTTCGGGGAATGGTTCTATGGGTCAAAATAAGAAAAAAAGTTCATATAAACACAGACTCGAAAACGCTTCGTTTTCCAGATATCCACCATTTTGTTTTTTGTACAAAATAATTATTATCTAGAAAACGGTTTGACTGAATGAGTTTAAAACTCGGCATGAAGTTTAACCTAACAATGATATATCTGAAGAAAAATAAGCTATTAAATCGAATGATGAGTTTTAAATTTCGGCTGTTTGAAAATTTTAAACCTAAATTACGGTACTAAAAAAAACCGTACATTTTAACAAAAAATGTCAGGATACCTTTTTTGTAGCCCTTTTGATTCCTAATTGGATGGTGTAACTGTCAAAACAATCGGATGAAGGACTTCTATTTATCTCAATACAGAAGTCAGTTAAAGATAATAACAGCAAATGTACTACAACGAATATTCTTTTTATGAATGGTTCGAGAATTAAGTTGTAGAATAATTTGTTTTGGCCACAACTGCAACGCGTTATTTTTCACGCTGGCAGCGCCAATTCTACAACGAATCCTCTTTTTAGAAAATTCTTCGTTGGAGAATAAGTTATTTCCACCTACTGGAAGTCTTATAGGCAATCTCACTTTGTTTGGCCTAGGTGAAATAACTATGTGTCGTATATTCAGTTCACTGACTATTCTGACAAAAAACTTTACTTTATACTTCCAGTAATTTATTTTTAATTTTAGCTCAGTAAGAACACAAGTTAATAATTTTACTTTTTGTAAACCTCTGAAGAGTGAGTACACTGGAACTAACCTTGTAAATTGCTTATTTGTGCTTGCAATTATTTTATGAAATTCCACTTTATCAATTCTTAATCTAAAATTCATAAACTATTGGGATATTTGAATATTAGGTGTTTTTGTAAATAATAACCTTTTATAAAACAAAATAAAATTTTAATAATTTCTTTTTTCTAATTTGAAACATAAACAAAATTCTTGTATTTAATATTTTTCAAATAAAACCAAATAATAACTTTCTTCTCAAATAAAATAATAATTTTTTAAAACTATAAGGAAGAACTAATCTCTTAATTTATTATAATTTATTTTAATATTTATTACTCAATTGAATTTAATTTATACTTTTATGAAACTTTGAATTTACGATTTAATGAATTTACTTCTTTAATTAATTACAAATATCTCTTAATCTAACATCCTAAGTAACCCAGTATTTAAAATAAATTTATTTGAATTTACTTCAGGCAATTTAATGGGGACTAACGTATTTTACGCTTCTACCGACCTTTTCACACTTGTCCAGGCGTCGCGACGTTGGTGGTTAAATCCGCGAACGCTGTCCAGTGATGATAAGCTACAGATGTTCTGCGTGCTGATAGAGTTGTCTTGTGGGTGAAGGTGGAGTCCTGTAGGGTTGTCTGGATGTATGATGGATGGCTTCTTAAAGATGGATGTGGTGATGCCGTGTCTGCAATCCCGGTTCGTCTATTCCCTCGTAGCTACAGTTGCATGTCCTAGTGGTCGCCTGATGGTGTCCTGGAGTCCTGTCTGGAAGCTATACGAATCACTCCATGTACCAGCTGTCCTGTAGGCTATGTGTTTCCTCCAGAAAATCCCAAGTTAGGCCAACTTGTATAGACTAAGTTGCCACTGAAGTTCTTGTAGAGTTAATGCGGTGTCTATTGCTGCATCCCAGATGATAACCGCAATGCCGTATCTTCTTACTTGTTATAAAAATTTAAAGTTTAACGAAGAAAATACTCAGCTTCTAGCACGCTAAAGTATTTTATAAAAAACAAGTATCTGCTCTCGATGCGTCAACTTACATCGTAAAAGTAACAAGCATCTCGAGTTTCCCCGAGCAATCGTTTATATAATGTTTTTCGGCACTATTTCATTGCCAACCTAAGCTTTCTACCACTGTATTTCCATAATGCTTTAAAATCCATTTTTTCGCCAATTTCAAACTACTAGTCTACGTAACTTTTCATCCGGAATTTTATTATAATTTTTTAATAATTTTGTAACTTGATTTAGCCTTTGTTTTAATTAAATTTCTATTGTTTCTTTGAGTACGCCCATTTTCGTAAACTGGTAACCCTGTTCTCCTTCCATCGGTCTCGTCTTTGGACCGCCCCTCCACTATCTTGCGTTCTTATCTGGCTTCCCTTAGTTTTGTGCTATGGAAATTCTTTTTCTATGTAACTCCTCCAGGGTTTTTCCGATTTTCCTGAAACTGACATCATTTTCCTCAGCTCGTTGTTACCTTTCCACACGAACTCGAGTGACGTTCGTACGACTCTTGGTTCGCGTACACGACCCGCGCGCGTTTTTCCGCGGCGATTTTTCCCGGAAAAGTCTTAATTTCACACTTCTTTCGGTTTTTCTTTTTCCACATTTCTTGTCCGTTGGTTTTCATTCACTAGCCGGATTTTCATCTCATTTCTGCTTCTGGTTGTCTTGCTGTGAGGTTAGGGACTTCAACGATTTTTCACAAACTAGGGTTTTACTTTACTCCCGAAACATATTTCAAAAACTGGATTATTTTTACATAACTACTTCATTTACATACTATTTACTATTTTGAATTGTTAAAAGTTTGAGTTTAAATTTTTAATTAGGTGTAAAGGTGCAAATTCTATCACCTTTTTCCTTTCATAAATTTTCTAGTTTTTCTTTTACATTATAAATTACATTTATCAATACTAAAACTTGTTTTAGTTAGAATTTAAAAAACTTTATTTTTAACCTACTTTTTTATCCTTTAAACTTTATGAATTACCATTAACTTTTTTATATGACAAAATTTCGCTAAAACTTATTTCACCTTTATTTTAGGCCTTTTTAAGAAAAGCCTAAAAAACCTTTTCTTTTTTAAAATAGAGGAATTTTGAAAATTTTCTCATTCTTTGAAAGCTCGTATCTTACGTAACTTTAGGATTTTTTAATATCTAATCTTGCAGTAAATACACCCGCGGTGTAATAGTACATCTCCATTATTTCAGATAAACTTTAAATACATATAAAGCAAACCTAATTTCTAATTCAAAACCTATTATAATAATAAAATTGCAAGACAAATTTAAATTATCAATAGACCCAAATCGAAACAGCCGATAACATAATGAAATACAAAGAATGGAAACATGCAGAGCGATCTTGCGGATAATAATGGAACTAACACGCACAATTTCAACAGATGTTTCAGAAGCCTTACGAAACGAAAGAAAACCAATAATATTTTTTGTTAACGAATATAAACTAATAACTTAACGCCATTTATATAAAGAGCATAAAATTCTGCAACTAAAAATACCAACTAGGCCAAATATAAGACATTCCACAATTTAAAATAAATGAATAACACTTTCACCACGGCAATCTACACTCTAACAGCTGACGATTTTAATATAACAAAATCCGTGACTACGGTAACATTGTACTTAAATTGATACACACAAATTAAAAAAAATAAGTGGAAACAATTTCTAGATATTTATGTATAATAATAAAACCCATTTTTAAATCAAATCAAAATTTATTCTATAAATAAAATGACCAAGACTCGACTGACGGCAGACGGAAACAAGGAGAAGAAGAAACGAGTAAAACAAAACGACCAATCGGAACGCAGAATTTGCAACAAAGCCTAAATTTAAAAAAACATCTGTAAAACAAAAGGAGTTGGGAGAAAAGAGGCCATACCAGTAAGGTTACAAAAATTGTATTCTAAGGCTTTAAGACGATAAGAAGAAACTTAAAGAAGAAGGGAAGAGAATACATCTTTTGACGTTTTTAAAACAACTATTAAGACATCATCTACGGTGGTGAGAGAATAACAATTAGATTTGAACTATTTGTGATAATGCCAGAATTTCATTAGTTTTTTTTTTATCTGCCTGACTATAACCTCACGTTCTGAGAACATTTCATTAAAAAATATTCTAATTATTTTTTCAGAACATTCTCAATATTTTAATTGTATTTTTTTTTGTATGTATTTGTTAAATATTTTGATTGAATATCGTGCCACGGACACCAGCCCCGAGATTAAAATTTTTCTTGTTAACGAGCCAATTTTAGGCCGTAAATGATTTATCTTTATTTGTTCAAATAGATAAGTATATCGTTATCAAATTAATAAATAATAATTCGTTTGTTCTTATTATTATTGTTTTTCATTTATTAAAAGTTAAGTTGAAGATAAATAAATAAAAGGAAGTTCAGTACAAAAAGTACAAAATTAAACATTTGGCGCCGCAACTTTTAGGGCTCGATATTCAAACAAATAAGAAATTGTTTCCTCTTAGACATAGGCCTAAGTCATATTTATAAGATATCATAATATTTATAATACATAAAACAGACTATACACAAATATGGAAAACGAAAGCGGTTATAGCCTACGAAAAGGTCGGAAGCCGAGTCACCAGGTTCAGAATAACGATGACGTGCCAAACACATCTACATCCCTCTCGGATACCGTGGACGCGTTTGGGGACGAACAAAGGCAGGGAACGCGGAGCCCGGACAACCATACGAATCGGTCTGAAGACGTGACTAAGGGAAATTCGCTTAGAAGGGAAGAAGAGATAGGTGAAGCGGTAATTTTATTAGGCGATATAGACACAAATCAAGACCATACGGTACGCGAAGCACGTAGAATAAGAACCGACTCAACCGCAACAGATAACCCTATTACAAATATTAATAATCCAGAACTATCCGCCATGTTAAACATCCTATTAAAAAACTTCAGCGAACAAAAACATATTTTCAACCAAAAATTTACTGAGCAAAATCAAAAATTAGACGAACAGAATAACAAGTTGGATAATTTTAACAATAAAATCGAACAGATCGACAACCGTTTGGAAACACTCGAAAACTCTATTGCAGACCGATTTAAAAATTTTGAGTCCACAATTTGGAATAAAATTCAAGAGAACGATGAGAAGCAAAGACGTGAGACACAAGAAGAGTGTAACCGAATACGGACTGACCTACAGAATACAACCGAGGAGAAATTCGAGAAACTCTCACGACATATAGAAGAGGTCGAGGAAAAGATAGAGATCCAACAAGAAGGAGTACTTGAAGCTAGTAAGGAGTTCACGCGGAAGGAGTGCGGAACTTTAGAAAATAAGATGGACGATAAAGTGCTACAGAACAGCGAGAGGGCGCTAAGACACGAAGACGAAATAGAAAAGATCATGAATCATATGACTAAATATAAATCAAAAATCCAGACACTCGAACAAGAGATAAAGAACCGGCCTTCTCACATCCACGTTACCTGTGGAGGAAATAACAACGCAGCCACAGAAATCGCTATACCAAAGTTCAGCGGCAGAGAACACAATCCGGCTGAATTTTTAAGAAAGATTGAGAAGTTTTGGGATAAACAGAGAGCACGTGTTAAATACAAAACCTTGTCAATGTACATATGGATTATTTTGACTCCAATTAGAATACTAATTTCGCCGAAAATAATAAATAGCAGGGGATAATGTAATAGTACATCTCCATTATTTCAGATAAACTTTAAATACATATA
>JAGFPH010002941.1:143025-170925 GCA_018207615.1 Philaenus spumarius | reverse complement strand
AAAAGGTTTGGTTTTACTGACAAACTTTAGGATTTAATCTAATCATTTACTGAGTTGAGATAAATGTTAGAATTGTTAACCTTTACTAATTGCTTACGCTTTTGATAAAGATACCTAACCTAACATTTTGTTTGATAAAGGATAACCGAGAACAGCATTTTTATAATTGTTTAATAGTTATTTGAGTACAAAATAATACAAAAAAAATATGTTAAAACAAATACTTGCGTGTTAAGATTTATATTAATAGTCTGAAGAAATCATATAAAGAAAAAAGTTAGGTTTGAAAACTTAATTTTCTGTTCGTCAGCTATTTTGTTTTTCTTTCAGAAGACCTAATATCAATACTAAATTTTGCTGATCATTTGAATATCAATTTGTATTTTTTCAAAAATTTATAATACTTTACTTAACAGTTTCGAAATGGCAATTAACTTGTTTTATATTTATTACAGGTGCCAAATTTCCCTTCAGGTTTTCACACAGGCAGCAGTGGTAGTAGTTCTTGTAAATACCATCAGTTAGGGCCTAGCAACAGGAGAGACTGTAGTAATCATGAGACTACTTCATTACTTCACGCACAGCCTCAGCACAGGTATAAAGCCATTCTACATCTGTAAATAATTGAGTGATCAAATAAATACCCAAACAAAAGTTTTGCATTATCTCTTTGGACACAAAAATTAAATTTTAAATTTTTGAAAGAAATAATCTTAGTTAAATGTTTATTTTTAAGTGAGCTAAACACTGAAATGTGTTTTTTTATACAATCGTTACATAAATCTAATTAAACTAGGTTACATACCTTAGGTACCGTCAGCAGTACTGTATCCTTTTTTTCGGCGACGACCGGTATCGGAAGATTATACTATACTTCCGTTGTCGAGTCACAAGAATCACAAATAACATAAAGCACACCTAACCTTAAATAAAACAATACATGTTTAACATTAATAAATAAATAACACAAGACACACTTCAAGCATGCTGGCCAAATGGTAAATATCAGCATGTATGAAGCGTGTCATGTGTTATTAATTTAATAATGTTAGACATGCATTGTTTTATTTAATGTTAGGTGTGCTTTTTGTTGTTTATATTTCGTGTTTCTTGTGACTTGACAATGGAAGTATAGTATAGTATTCCGAAACCAGTCGTCGCCGAAAAAAAAAGAATACAGCACTGTACCTCAGGTATGTAACCTAGTTTAATGCTATTACAGATCAGGAGGCTAATAATTATGTCTAAATCTAATAATAGAACTTCCTTACTCAATTGGGCCGTAGAGTTGGGTGTTTCTAGAAAGTCTGTATTTCTTTTAAAATATTTGATTTAATCTTAAATAATAAAGATAATATGTTTAGTGATAAAAAGTACCTGAAATAGTCATCAGGCCTATTTTTATTTTCAAGTTAATAATTTTTATATGCATTCTAGGCAAGATCATAAGCAGTACACTCATCCAAACTGCTGCCATACAAGAGACAGAAACATGCAGTCTTCAGTTCCAAATGGAACATGTGATACACATCGGCATCATCATAATGGTAAAGTTAATTATAACATTTAACTGGCACCATTCTGAATATTGTTATATTAAGTTAAACTTATAAGACTTACACTCTTCAATAATCCTTTTTGTATTCGTAGTTCATGATGGCCGTGTCTGCTATTCAGCCATTTTCAAGTTATTATCAGGTTTTCCTTCGTCATTAAAAAACACTTACACATTGTTACACACAAAACATAACACTAAAACACTGACATGGTTCTAAAACTTTTTTGACTCATGAGTCTCGATCTGAATGCAGGATGTCCCAGTGTATACTGCTTCACTTGACATTAAAGTTTGTTATGCCTTGAAAATAGACAGCTGTAAATTGCCCAAAACATCGGCTGTATTCAATGTACAGACATCAGTGACATAGTCGATCTCCGAAGATCTTTAATGTTTGTGACCTTGGACATCTTTCAAAATTTTTCCTGTAGTTGGTTTGATCAGGGGGAAGGTCATGGGAGTCATGACCCCCCCAAAAAAATATTTTTTTAAGGCCTGATTTATATGTTTCAAACCCTATAGCCACAGATAACTCTATAGTGTCGTCTCAGCGCACCGAGCAAGTGGTTGACAACACTATTGTATTATCTGATTGTGTTGAATATTTCACCATTGGAAAGAAAATGTTTTAAACATTAATTTTTGTATTAACAATTTGTTCTAAAACGTATTTGTACACATGTAATCATCGATATAAAATTGCATTTGTCTAAACAGCTGGCGCCATGCGAGAAGACACAAAACTTGTCACTTTTCTAAGGCTCATAATAGTTAGACAGATTTGTTTTGAAAAAAATGTAAGGACACCTTTGGATTCATCAAGATTTGAACTTTTTAACACTGCCTTCCAATTGTTGTCATTCTTACGGTTTCTTAGATATGATGTTTTCTGTAAACCCTTACGATTAGACAGTTTTTCAACCAATGAGCAAGCATATTTTGTAATCGATATATCTAGTACAAATCAATAAACTTGTATATTGATGTTTATATGGATTGTAGTGTAAATTCTATATTTTCGTTTGATATAAGGTAAACCTGATTTAGTGGTCCGTAAAATATGTACCATTGCGCCGAGTGTCTTTGCCCATTGTCTTACAGAGCGCCCAGTCTGGAACTGTACGACTTGAATAAGAGAGGGTTTGTGTTATGTTGTTTTAAATTTAATGAAACAAAATGGACCGTGGACTGATTTTACTAATGTTCCTGCTAACTCTTTAATGATTAGTGTTTATTAGCAAATTTCCATAGGAAGATGAGCTATTGCAGTGACCATTATGGTATGACTAAAGGTCGGGGTTAGATGATGAGCACCGATCGTGGTCCCCTGAACACGTTTTGGGCTAAAATTGTTATGTGTATATGTGTTCGCACTACAACAGCTGCATTTTAAGTCCGATTTTTTCCAAATTTGATACGTTACTTGTCTACGTCGCTCGAACGAGTTTGTTAGCCAAAAAACACATTTTTTGGCCTGAAGTAATTATTTTTTATGATTTTTCATACGAGAATGAAATGTTTTAGACCTTTATCTAAAAAAAAATGTAGGAGTTTATTCTACACATTTTGTTTTTTTACACAACCTTCCCCCAAAATCGATCAAAACGTAAAATACTATAAAAGTACCCGGTTCAAATCCACGTGAGGCATCTGATCCGAAGCCCAACGGCTGAGTTTGTATCCTGCGAACGAAGCGAAGCAGTCCATAAGCCAAGGCCGCAAGGTCGAGATCCAAACTCATAAAGCAAGTTTTTCCGGTGCAAGTGGAGCGAAGCATCGCATGAGTCGAACCTGAAGGCTTAGGTACAATCAAATTCTACTAATATATTTCATACACGCAGTCAGCGCCTTTGTGAGACCAAGTTTCCAAAATTTTATAACATACGTGGCCAATACAGACGAGAAAATGACATATATATATATATATATATATAAACATTAATGTATGTGTAACAAATAAATGACAAAGAGGTATGAGTTAATTTGAGAAAACAAGTTGGCAACAGTGGAGTTGCAAGGCATTATGGTAGAAGATGGACAAATGAAAAATGGCTCCCTGATTTACCACAATGGTGATCTGTTGTGTTGATGTGAGAAGTAATTGTACCATAAATTGATGAATTTGTGGGCCATCATCGAACATTTTTGTTTAATTTGTTGTCTGGATGAGTTGAAAGTATTTTAAAGAATAGAGAAGAGTTTTTTGTTGGATTTTTTGAAAATAGAAAATACTAAAAAACCGCAAGTATTTAGTGGATAGTTAACTTTAAAATAAATCTAAATTAAATATTTAGATATTTCAACCTTTTTTACCTAAGATTAATATTTTTAATTATTACTATGTTTTGTATCCTAATTAATTATGATCTATATATTTTCTGTTAAAATGTGTTAGTAAATTTTCAAGTTGTTTGTCTGTGATGCTTTGAATATCATTTCTATACCATGATTTCACTTAGAATTAAGTACTAGCTCAGTTATATGTATCCCCCACGAGGTATTTGAAATAAAAATAAATTAGTTTGTTAAATTGGCAATCTAGGCTAAAACAAATTATGACATCATTCTATAGTGCAACGCAAATGGTCGACAAAGGGTGACCATAGATTGGACGTCTATGACATAGAAAGATGAAATGTAGGTAAAAAATAAACAAACAGACACAGCTTACCAATAAACAGATTCAGATCTTACACAGATTCTTTAATGTTGTGTATTTTGAGAAAGTAAGTGTTGAAATTTATAGTACAAAGTAATTTGGTAACGTAAAAAGTCTTTTGAGTTGAAAACTTATATTTCATCATTTTTAATAAATATTGAGTTTTTTTTAATTTTAAAATTGTCAAAATCACACCCTATATTTTTTTACATTTAACTAAAATTATTTTTTTATTGTAACGCCTCACGTTACAATTTTAGTTGAAACCGTAAAACATATAAATTTAATTTTAGAAATTCGTTAAACTTCGTCAGCGGTTCAGCTGCGAGATCGAATTATTTTATTTGTTCATCTGTAAAAACTCTAGCTCTTTCAAAAAAATGTTTATGGCCTATAAATACATTAAAAAGCTATTTCATAGAGTATATATATATATATTTTTTTAAATTCCCCCGACCTTCTGTTAATATTGTTTTTGACTTCTTATGATCCCCCCAAATGAAATCCTGCGCATTTGATGTAGTACAAATTAAAACCATATCATTTGAGATTACTCTATTTAGCAATAAAAAACTATCTATTACCAACTCTAAAAAATACTATTAGCTAGAAACATATTTGTACATTAATTTATTTAAGTTCTGTTATCGCCAATTTTTGATTAATTATTGTCTAAACAGTTGGACCAGCTTCTGAATACAGTGAATGTGGAAGATGCAGAGGTAGAGAAGGAGACGGAAACTGTTGGGACGAAGACAGCTACAGTGATACTTGTTGTTCTTGCAGTGAAGCTTCATGCGTTTATGCACAAACACAAAACTGTCCAGACTGTTCTTCTCACTAAATAAATGATTATGTTGGGTTGGAGAACATAGTAAGTTCACAATATCAATTATAATTACAAACTTTATATTACACAGGTCTCTGATAAAGGTTGCACATGAATATAACTTATGAAACTAATTGAAGTGAATGATTCTTTTACCAAAATTTCTGGAGATAAAATAAAGTTTTATATGTAACTTAAATAATGTCCTCCATCAGTTGTTTAACAAATATCATTGCAAAATTCAATTTTCATACGTGTTTCTTACTATCATCTGTGAAGTACTGCTTTTATAGCAGCTATCTACATCAAAGGTATTTCGTAAGCTTAACAATTGTATGTATTCAATACTTTTATCACGTATGGTATGGTTTCGGCAGATTTTTTTAATTACCTTACTTCCTTTGGTATATACAAACCAGAAATCCTTGTAATATATTTAAACTCCATGTACTATAATATTCACTGTATTCTGCTATATAGTTGCCATCTTCCTAAAGGTACATGCTGTGCATCTCGTAAGGATAAACTATCACTGTCACTCAAACCAACACTTGATGAGGAAAAACTTGATTTCTCTTTAACCATTTTGTTAAAAGAATCCTTCATTTTATTGTCACGGATACTTTGTTTTTGTATCTTTTTCTAAGGATTTATTGAACAACCCTTGTATTATATAACTATTCCCCTTTTATATTCTGTAAAAACATCTTTTACTTCTAAATAAATAATATTGACTTTGTTTTTCAGGAGATGTACAATATTGCTGAATATGCAAAGGATCCAAAAGCCGTTTTGACTGAACCAATGATTATATTAATATTTAATATTGGATTTACATAGGAACTACTTCGAAAGGATGTGTACCTTTCTCTTAAATAAGAACTCACTTAAATTTAGTATATGATACTCAAAAAACAAGTGTGCATTTGATCACTATGTGAAAAAATATAATACTTTGTACACAAGAATGTATTTACTATTGTTGAAACAAAGTAGCCTATTATTGTATGACGTGAGTTCGTTTTCAATAAGAATATTACTCGGCAATAAAATTGAAGAAAAATGTACTTAGTTACTAACATTTTAACGCTGAGCTTATTATCAACCAAGACCTTATTATTTGTCTTCATATAACAAAAATATGTAATATCAATGTTACATTATATCTTCTACATAAAATATGGCTATAAATCAAAATAGTAAATGTTTTGACATATTATTCATAAACTGTATATAGTGTGTACCTATTTGTGTTCTTAACATTGTTTCACCTTATACATTGTTGTAAGACTGGACTTTAATAATTTATATCAAGTAGGCCTTTATTAATTTGTTTAAAACTCAACACATTGCTGAGTTCATCGTTTATTTATTTTTGAACAAAAAATTTTTGTAATATTATTTAGTATTGTACATTATGTATAATTTGTAAAATAGTTCCTAGATTTATAGGTTATTTAAGTAAAGGAATTTTACACTTAATATATGATTTCATTATAAACAAAACCATAAGCATCGTAAGTCAATAGAACTTCTATAAATGTATGTAGTTGTAAAATCCTGTATTTATTGTTGTAAATAAATTATTAAGAATTATATGTTAACTTTATGTAACTCACATATAAAATAGAATGTGTTCCTATATCTAGAGTCAGTGTAGTCGTTATTGGAATGTTTGTTGTTGGCCCTTTTCTCTTTTTCCGAAGTACTTTGAACTATTTTCACTAAATTTGAACTGTGATACTTTGGTAGTTAAATTTCTGTTTTCTTTATAAAATGTGCCCTTCACTAAATATTTTAAATTTATAGGTGATGTAAAAAATATTGCATTAAAATTTATTGCAGATCTAAAAACCTACTTCAATAATAATTATAGGAATATGACGATTACATTATTTTAATATTTTATAAATTTATTTTTTTTTTACTGGGTGGCAGAAAAAGATTATTAACATAACATTTACTGGTAACATCAATTATGTATGCAAATCAAAAGCCTTGACTCAAAGCCCATCGCTCTAACTAAAGTTTTTTCTGGAATTTATATGTCTTCACCTTGGGAATGTTCTTCTTCAGCTTATTCACTGAACAAAATTTGTGAGCATACACTTTAAGGTAACTCCAAAGAAAGAAATAGACAGACAGATCAGGTGATCGTGGAGGCCAGAGAAATCTAACATGACATTCTGGAGAAACATTTATGTAACAACACCTTTCAGTGTAGACTTTGGCTCATTTTGTTGGCAAAATTTGCTCAATTTCAATGCGTAAATCTTGAAAATGTGTTTGGAAAAATGTTGTGTAGCACAACAAATACATGGATCTTTTTGAGCCGCCCAGTCCTTAAATAATATTTACTTCAGTTGTTAACATTTCTAATAACTAATTATACCAATTTGATAATTGTTATCACGTATGGACAAGTTTTCGCAAAATATTTTTCATACACAATGGATTTTCCTTGGTATGAATATGTAATAACAATTGCAGAAATAAATTTAAAAGCCACCTTTCTCCTTGTAATAATTTAGGCCTACATCCAACAACAAACAGGCTAATAAACAAATCTATTCTATAAAAGAATTGTTGTTGGTAATCACCTTGTTAACCATTATCATATCTGTATTAGAAGACTTTTACAGTCAAAAGTTGTTTCAACCTAATATTTGTATGTATTTGTAAATATATTATAAAAATTTGTACATTTTATTATAAAAATTTATGTCTGAATTTGAATTTTTATTCTTTCCAATAGGTTCCACTTTGATAGTATTTTGTCAGAAAAAATGTGCTTGTAAGGAAATTGTGAATAAATTGTTCGACACTCAATGCAGGAATGTTTTAAAATAAGCAAGCAGCAATAAAGTTTTTTTACAATCTGTAACCCTTTGGTTTGGCAGGACAAATAGTATAAAACTCTTATTTTAAGTCATGTCTCAAAGGCCAACATTACTTGCTGATACTGATACAATTAGCTAAACTAGCTTGTCATATTTGGATACTATAGCAAAACTAGTAATAATCTTTTTATTTAAAATTCCATAAGGTATTACACTCCAACTTAGTTAAATTATCCAATTGAATAGCCCACGTTGTGGAACTAAGTTATAATACTATTAGGTAACTGATGTAATTCAAAACACAAAGCAAGTTTACAATTTTAACAACTTCTTTAATTAAGAAACGAAAATTAAAATATATATATATACAATTATTCACAAAACAAGTTAATTCAAAAATCAAATGTTCCTTATAATCTTTTTTTATAACACTCTTAATATCTCGGGGGGTCAGTGCCGACTTTTCCCAATATTATTATTATTGAAACAGAATTAATGATTAAAACAGTTATTATAGATAAATATGAAAATTAAAAAAGGGGAAAGGAAATTAGTACAATGGGTTAAAATGAAAGTGTATGTAGGTGTATCAAAAGGGAAGTTATATCAAAGTTAAATTTATATTGATGGTCCAAACAAATTCTTCTTGTAAAGATATTTTATAAAGTCTTTCCAAAATTTATAATATTAGAGTTTTCACTGATGGATGGTTTGAAATATAGATAGAGTTAATTCATGTAAGTAATTATAGGCCTATGGATAGATCTCACCCAGTTTATAACTTCTTCTTCTTGTTATGGGATTTTAAATGATTATTGATGATTATTACACTTCACTTTAGATAAGGCAAGTTATTTATTAAACGTTGACAAAGTTTGAACACTAACAATCTTCAATTTAAATCGTCTATTGGAGAGCGTTGGTCATAGGTCTTGCTTCTTAGGCGTCTATTCAACAATTAAAATCCTGGGATCAAAACTGGCTTGCTTTGGGCCTTCAGGAAATGGGTACATAAGGCCTGGTGAATTTCGTATCTTCTGGGGTTTGAATTGTTGTACAAAAAAGTGTAATTTAAAATGTAGTGTATTTATTTGGTGTTGTTTTGATTAAATTTTGAAATAATTTTGTTTTACAACTAATATTGAATAATAAAATTAAAAGAAATTGATTAAATAAGAAAATTGCATGAAAATACCAAAAATAGCTCCTTGTACAAATTATTTTCTAACATCTACTATTTACAATTAAAACTATACATTTGGCTTTTAAACTGGGATTTCCGCGCTGCAAGCGGTCACATGACTGTGGGCGGGGCTTAATAAACATGTCTTACATCTATCTAGCTTTAGCCGTTGTTTCGTCGACTTTCAGTGAATTGTTATGGCTTAACGGTATTTCCTATGAAATTTTGCCAAAGACATTTTTGATGAAGAATCTTTCGTTCTATCTGATGGTGTTCTTCATTTTTTGATTTAAATTTTGGTTCTCTTAGGATCGATGATTGTGTTTCTGATATGGCCTAGATTTTGGTATGCCGGTTTAGTTTCAAGTGGATTAAAAAAGTGAATTTCGGTCGAACGCTTGTTGATTGAGTTAGTCTTATAATTTGGATGGAGTGGTTGGTTAATTTAGATGAATTTTGATATAGGAAAGATAGGGATACGAGGTCTGGAAATATTATTAATTACGTAAAATGTTATCGAAAGTCGGGTGTTTTAGAATCTTGTTAATTTGTTGCTTGCGATTCCGTCCGCTAGATGTCGTCGGTCGGATCTTTTCTGAATGATTTTTACTATCAGTCTTCTGTCTCTCTCGCACTCATGCGTGTTTAGTTGAAATACAGTAATGTATGATTCTTTTGACTTATTAATAATTTTATAGTATATTTTGAATTGTTACAAAGGTTATATTATGAGACATAATTTATAGGTTAGGCCTATATTTACGAATTCACTATTTTGTTGGGCGTAAAGTAATTTTGTGTAGAAATTACCACTTTTAACGTTTTTGAACATTTTGTAGGTAACCGATGTAAAGATATTTTTATTTTTGGCTTCAGAAGGGTAGGGAATACCATAATTACAATGATACATCATTTTGAAGGTCTCCAACAAGATGAAGTTATATATCTATTTGGGAAAACTCCTGCATGTTTCTCATGCCAATTATTAGCCTATAAGGGAAATAATTTGACATAGCCCATATTTTATTACACAGATTATTATTTAGACTAATATGCTTTGTATAATATTTTTTCCAAATAATAAATTAACATTTTTGTCAAAATATTTCACTCTGATCCTAGGGTTTACTCCCCCCCCCCCCCCCCACACTCCAAAATAACAATAAACGTTTATTTTTTAATTTATTCAAAATTAGATGACTTAAGCTTATAGGTTTTATATTTCATTAAAATAAGCAGAATTATTATTTTTCAAAAATACTAATTACACTGGGAAAAACTAGTATAACCTGATGTGATTATAAAAATATACAATTTCATGGAGAATGAGGATGTGTATGTAGTTTTTAATAACACTACTATTTTTCGAGTTATCGAGCTTTTTATTAATCCCAAAATGGTTTTTCATAAATGACCGGCAAACAAAATATTAAAATGTAATAGTATGTAAAGTAGTTTTTAATTTCTCTAATTATTGTGCTTTATGTGGATTTCAAAATGGATTTTCTTACACAGAAAATATTAAAATTTTATAAATACGTACAAGAATTAAAAAGAGAATATTTACTGAAAGATATTTTTACATTAATCAATTTTTTTTTAGAAAATCGTGTTTTAAACATTTTCTGGTTTTTGGGTTGCAAGCTTTTTTTCAAAACGCTATATAATACGGTACAGTAAAAATACAGACAAAAAAAATTATAAGTTGGAAACCCGTTGCAGGTTAACCGATTTTGATGGTTAAAAAAAAATATTTGTCTTAGTATGTAGATTATCTTCTTTGCACTTCTTCGACTTCTAAAACCCATTTTTGGGTGAAACTGGTTACTTAGAGGTTTTTGGAAACACTGATAACAAATATAAATCAAATTTGAAAATTCAAGATGATGGATACAAAAAGGCTGCCAATTTCTTAAAAAATTTAACTACCTATTTTTGAGGTCTTAAAAAATATTTTCATATTTCAGTTCATTTTTATTAAGTCTTTGGGCGCTGATCACAAATACAAAGTTAAAACATAAAAACTGAAGTTGCTTATATAAAATAGACTTGTTCTCAGTTATTAAGCTTTAATTAATACTAGAACCACATCTAGATGAAACTAATAAGAACAGCTGGTAAGGTAATTTTAACGGCACATTATTTTACCAAACATATCTCTTTTGAAAATGTGGATATACATACGAATATGTAACTTTAAAATAAAAGAACTGGTGTGCAGGTAATTTACATTCATCCATGCAAATTCATTAAAGAAGCACATTTTTGTATTTATAAACCTATTATTTTTTATTTACAAAAAGAAAAACAACTAACTTACATTACATCTAGGACATTGTGTTTGAACAATTATTTCTTTCCTTCTTCCTTAATAACGCCTCCTTTTTTGATAAGTTTTCTATTTAATATGTTCTGTTCTTTTTCCAGTTTTTCTTTTTGAAGTTCCTTGTAACGATTCTGGGAAAATTTTATTTCAGACGTTAGCTCCAAGATTCTTTTCTGTAACAAAAATTAACGGGTATTTTAAAAGACATTGTTTTACATTAGTTTGATCTAATTTATAATATTACCCGCTTAAAGATTTTAAGCTAAATAAACATAGCCTAATATAGGTTAGTTTTGTATTGGTGTTTTAACCCTTTCCAGTACCAGGCACACCTAGTGTACCCAAAAGTGCCGACCTGATTTAGCGAATTTGAAAGGGTTTCATAAAAAAAAGCTGTATTTTTGTTATTTGATAAGATATCATCAAGATTTTTGAATTGTTTTTCTTCTAATATACCTATAAATAATATTTTATACTCTAAACATTTTTTTAATAAAATTTCCAGTTTATATGAAGAAAACAGATAGAGAAAAAATATATCACTTGAAAACTTGCACGTCACTTTAAGACACATTTTATTGCATATTTATATTACAAATTTTGGGCCAATACTTGCTAAATAAAAAAGTTACACTACTTTTTCGAAATAAGAAAGTTTTAACCCGAAGAAAATAATTCATTTATAACGACGGTGATCCGCCTAAAGGGGCGAGATGGGCAATATGGTTGCTTTGTAAAGTAACTAAGAGCGGTTTTATTCTGTGCAAGAATTAGCCGAGTGGTAACGTGGGGTCTTCCTGATCAGAAGATCCCGGGTTCGAATCTCGCAAGACCAGGTAGCTTTTCATACTTGTGGTTTGAGGATAGGAGGGCGAAAGTAAAGCAAACGGTTTTTGGCTCGCTTAGAAGCTGATATGACTAGTTACCTGGTCTGAAGGCTTGAGTTGTTTCGCATAATTTTACTGTAGTAGTTCTGTATATATATTTTTTTTTTAAATAACCGACGACATATGGGGGAACACTACTTTCATTCATCCTTAAATTTACATCGATTTGAATACTATATCATATGTGAAACAGAAAGAACTATTCTTAGTAGATTGATATAAAATATTAACAAAAATAATCATTTTTGATTTTTTTTCCAAACGTCCGCAAAATTGGACGTTGGCAATTCTTACATGTTTTGAAACGTCCGGTTAAATAGAACGTTGGCATTTAGTGGAGCAGTCAGGTACTTTTACCTGGACACAATTCCAAAGTTAATGAAATTTGGGGGTGTTGTTTGGGGATGTATAAGTATGTATTATACGAGTTTTCCACCTAAATTTCCTTGTGGAAATTTCAGGGGGGCCAAAAAACCGTGATTTTTTTGGACTTTTTTCGGTTTTTTGCCTATAACTTAAAAAGTACGCGTCTTACGGAAAAATCGTATCAATAGAAAGTTAAAGATCATTAAATTTCCTTCTAGATTCATTGGTCAAACATATTTTTTGGCCTAATAGGTACCGAGGTACAGCCCTCTAAAGTTCTCACAATGTGAACATTCACTAAAAATGCATGCCTTTGGCCACTATTTTTCGATTTTCAACATATCAGTTTATATTATGTATTCCCCTTACATTTTAAAAGAAGTAAGTTTTTTAATCACAACACCAAACCATATCAAGAGTAAATTAAATCAGCTGATCAGATGCTCCACATTGAACTGTTAATTTTGGCTTCTTTTCACTCTCACATTATCCCAATTAAGTAGTGGCAGGTAGTTATAGAACGAAATCTTACAATTTATATATTTAAACTTATATACACATATTTACATTGTAAACTAAAGGTTTATATGTACATTAGATAAGGCCACCAATTAATTTTCAGTCTTGATTTTTTTGGGGGGCACACTGTCACCGCTTTCATCTTCCGAGTCTGCATCTATTTGGGCTGAATGAGGCTCGAATTCATCTTCGGTGTCTTCCTCATTGAAATCTGGCTCGGGCGCTCACATGCCGTGCCGCAACAATGTTTGCACATTGCTGAGCAGTGGAGTCCAGATTTCTTGCAGCTGCAGCCTCCTGATCTGCACCCTGTAGTGCATTTGCACCTTATGATGTTGAGAAGGAAAGGTGGAGCTGTATCCAATGTCGTTGTTATGGGGATTAAACCTGAAAATGAACACAGTAATTCATAAATTTTATCTGAAATTCCACAATCATCGATTAATGTCATTTACATATCAGTTAATGATGTGGTACTGGAATGATGTGTTAAGGTAAATTAATCATAAAACTCAAAGTCTCAATTTCTTACACCAACCTTTTTTTGTCAAAGTCCAGCCCCAGGCAGATGGCATCTTGGGTATCATATCTTCACTGTTACCAAGCCAAGTCTGGACTTGAAGGTATGTTCTGTAGCAGTGGTATTTTGCAGCATCTCGTGCAGATGGCAATCTGGCTAGTTGGACTTGCGGCCGGGCCACCACAGTTTGGAATGTGCGATAACGCAAGTCATCCAGGTTGTCCGCGTCCACGGTCCCTCCATACAATTTGACGAGGAACTTTTCTCCGGCCTCTGAGATTTGATGTGGCAGTGCTTCAGGGTCTTTGAAGATCTGTATTACATCTAACAGCCATGGATTTTTATCGTAGACATGCAGAGCTTTTTTTTGCCAATTCCAAAAAGCGCTGACGTGGTATCACAATCACTAATGGCATGGAGGTAAAAAACTTCTTCACTGCCATATTTAAACGATCTTGACGAATACAAAACACTTGGTGCATTACCTCGCCCACTCTTTTGGAAGTAAATATTTTGTATCGAATAGCCTCGTGCTGTCAGCAAAACTAAAAGATCAATATCTTCTCCAGTTATAATGATGCTGTCGAAATTCCTTGCTTGTGAGATCGCAGTTTCTATGATCAAAACATCAGCATCCCCTGTTGCCTGCTTCACCTGAATGCCATTAGCCTCCATTTCAGACATGAGCAAAGCAATCAAGTTCTTTTTGTTCATATCATTAGCCAGAAATTTAGCTTGAGAAATTGTACTGATGGTGATGGCTTTTGTAAACACGAACTTCGTTGAAGAGTGCAGTAGGGAACGTCGGTATCGTTCAGCAGCTTTAGTGCTCTGATAATTGATGCCAACTGGATAACCGTCGAAAACCACTATTGCATTATTGCCGAAGTGCCGCTTGACATAATCCACGTAAGAGTTACACACTGTTTCGAATGTGGCTTCTTTTGACTTACTCCATACAACCTTGTGTAGCAGGTATCCACCACCGATGACTGCACATTTATTGTTCCCCAAGTTAACTTCTTCTGCAGGAATAAATTTTTCGTATAAGATAGACTTCTTCCCTTTGTGCATTCCTTCCTCTGTAAACAAAGACATTGGGAAGGGAGATAGCTCATACTTGAATAAGATTTGGAGGTCATCATCTGACTGTTTTGTCAGGCAAATCTTTTGAAAAAGAGTTAGAGGGTCAACTGTGAACTTCTTGTTTTTAATTTTAAGTGAACAAGTTACAGATGCCAGGGTGACAACCCTATCCTTGCGTTTCAACTTCAGGTCTTGAAAGTTGCCTTGTTGCAACATCATTTTCATGCCAGTGATACCAACACTTCGTGCTAAGTAGCAATTAACACCATCAGGAGCAACAGCTCCTGTCCCTATTGATAGTAAGTCTTGCGTTTCAAGGAATGGTGGGTGATCTACTAACCAATCGCTAAGCTTTTTTATGTCAAGGTTGTCTCTGGTGATGCAAGAGGGCCTCCTATCCACGTGTTGCTCAGATGTCTCTGCTCTAACCCCAACAAACACTTCCATCTGCTCATTGATACTTTGGAGACATACCATTCCAACAATCCATCGAGATAGGACACTTTCTGAGATACCACGACCACGGGTTAACCCACCGTAACTCTTCATGGCTCGCATAAGGACTTGTTCTATGGTCATGTCCGACCATATGCCTGACCAAAATTTATCAGTGCGGCGAATTGTGAAGTAGCCCTTTAAAGTAAACTTGGTGTATTCTTCAGGATCCATCTTGTCTTTCAAATTGATCATATCTTGATAATATAAATGAGCACTCTTGGCGTAATTGAGATGGCCCGCTGCGTGGAAATAGGGTATCATTTCTTTGATGGTTCGAAGGTGGAGGTCCCAGTCTCCGGCACGTTCTGCTCTGATAAAATTCTTCATTAGAACACACATTCGAAAGTATTGGATCCACAGTGCAGCAGTTTTTCCTCTATTCTCCATTGTGTTCAGCACTTCTGAAAATTTAGTGGTCACAGCTTGTAAAATTCATCATCACTGCCTTGATTGGAAGACTCAACAACTGCGTTTAGAGCAAACAAGTCTTCTCCTCTCAACTCCATTACTTCAATGACCACAGCTCCTAAAGCAGCGTAGGCAAGGTTGTGCCCACGCACAGCTCTGGCGTAGGCGTGTCCAGATAGAATTTGATCAACACTGTTACTTGCGAATATCACTGAGAACATCTCCTTCAATCCACTCCCAGCCATAATGGTCCCCATGGCTCCCATAAACGACATGAGGAGATGAAAACCGCCAAGCCTTATTTTCACGCTGGAAAATTGTGGGACTGAGGCAACTACGTCACGGCTCTTCCAATATAATGGCTGGTCAAATGTGATGATACAGGTTTTTTGATGTACCAATTTACACTCATCTAGTGCAGTCAGGATAGAAGTATAAATTGTAGAGTAATCACTGGGCGGTGCATTGATGAAAGGGAGGCACACGATTTTTGAGCATTCATATTTTTCTCTTTGCATTTTAAGCTCCATATAACCATTCCACCCAGGAACTGTTGACGAATTGGTACTCTTCCCATAAAGCCAGGCTATGTCATTTGCAGATGGCACTACGTCTTGTGCAGGGTTGATGTTGATGCCAGACAATGGGACAGTTTTCAGTCCTACATTTGGTGGTCGTGTATACTGCTTAACTTCGACGGTGCTAGCTTTTTCTAATATATCAGCTGATGTGATGCTTTTCATACGCCTTACATGCTGTTCACTGGTAACAGCCTCTTTTGGAGTAATAGCCACTATACCTCCCATTGCATGAAATGTTCCATGTCCATCCAGAGTGGTAACATTGAAGTCTGCATTGTCAAAAATAAACTGGCTGACTCGTCAATATGGGCTTTCTGTGCCTGAAGTACATACGAGCCTTCAAGCCTAGCAGCCTCATCATAAGTAGCTGAAAATCCCAACTTGCTCAAGAGATTAAGAAGCAGCTTGGACCCAAATTTCTTGTATACGTATGTAGCAACGCCAAGCATAATGGGACCAGGAATGATTTTGGATGCACAACAAGCATAATAGCATGTGCAAGAGCTAAACATTTACTCTGCCAGGAATCCAGTGAACCACGTTTATGGGTCAAAATAATTGTATGTAAGAAGAGTAGGAGCGATTCTGGGATAAGGTGATGTGAACCGGCAAAAAAATTGTCAATGGGTGGGTACGCTGTTGTGCTGTAAACTTTCGAGCGAATATCTTCCAAAATGATTTCTCCAGCTGTTTTGACAATTCTTCTTCTTTCTTCTAAAGGGTCGTTACTTTTTTCATTTGAATACCAGTGTTCAGATATAATTTTATGATCTGTGTTTTTGAAGCACACCACACTCGATCTGCTGCCTGCATCACTGATAATAATGTCAGCTCCATAATTTTCCTGTAGACGCCTCTTCACAGTTTTCACATGTGGTCGAGAATCTTCAGGTATCTGATCGAGCAACTGGCCCATGGAAAACTGGCACTCATCACTATTCTCTTCAAGGAACGAGAAAATATTCTCCATGGCTTGATCATAGTTGGAAGTACTTACGCATCCAGGCCTCTTTTGCACACGTGCAGGAATATTGTAAAAATTTGTAATATATCTCTGATGATATTCAGCGTCTACTGCAACTAAATCTGTGTTACAACTCTTCAACAAAGCAACACGTGCTCCTATTTTCTGCCCCCAATCATCCCCTCGCTCTCTTGCTTTTGACAAAATCGTATCTGCTAGTCCTGGTAGTGTCACCTTTACCATACAATTACGTCTTTCAGGATTTAACTTTAACTGTTTTTTTCTGAAATCTTCAGTAACTTGTTCATCTCACAGGAAACAGGCATTGCTGTAATCAAATGTTAGCTTACCCGACCGGGTTGGTTTGGGGGTAGCAGAAGCAATTTCCTCATCACGACGTAAAGAAGCCAAAATCAATTTTTCATTGCTGTAACGTTTTCGACAAGCTGTGTGCACTGATACCTCTTCCAATGATTCAAGTAACCTGCGATGTTGAGGCCTCTTGCGTTTGTCACTAGATTCAATAAGAGTTGCAATCCCTCTCTTTCTAACAACTGATACTTGACTTTCATCTGTCAAACACTCTTCGCAAATGAAACACTGTCGAGGCTCTGAGGGAGACGCCATACCGACTCACTGCACCACTATAATAACAATAATACCCTATAACACACTATAATAATTCACAGATAATTTACAAACACGTAACATTCCACTACAAGTCCACTAAGTACGTATATTATTCACAGTCGTTGAAGAACATAAAACAATATAATATACAAACAATTTGGAAACGCGTCAAATTCCACTACAAGTTCACTACGTATATTGTTCACCGTCAAGGAACAACACAAAACTGAGCAGTGTTTCCACTTTACGACAAAAATTTCCCCTCGCCATGATCAAAATTTCCCCTTTTTTCCCTCTATTTCATTAATTGTCCCTGCACTTTTCCCCTCACCACACAATAAAATATTTATCTTCATTACTACCTTATAATGAATGGTATTTGTAGCCTATTATTTAACTTAAAATACACAATTTTTTATTTTCAAGTCAACAACTGTAGGTGCAGAATACATCAGGCATTTACCGACTAACATTTTTTACAATCGACTAGCTAAATCAAACTTGATTCAAGAACGCATCCGATTTACATCCGGTGTTACCAACTTTTACATCCTGGAGGATGGAGAAATATTAAGGAGGGGTGGGGGTGGTAAAAGGTAAGGGGTATACATAATATATATAATATGCACTGATATGTTGAAAATTGAAAGATAGGGGCCAAAGACCTGCATTTTTTTATGAATGTTTACATTTTAAGATTTCGTTCTATAACTACCTGCCACTACTTAATTGGGATAATGTGAGAGTGAAAAAGAAGCCAAAATTAACAGTTCAATGTGGAGCATCTGATCAGCTGATTCAATTTACTCTAGATATGGTTTGGTGCTGTGATTAAAAAACTTACTTCTTTTAAAATGTAAGAGGAGTACTTAATATAAACTGATATGTTGAAAATCGAAAAATAGTGGCCAAAGACATGCATTTTTTAGTGAATGTTCATATTTTGAGAACTTTTGCCTAACTTTAGAGGGCTGTACCTCGGTACCTATTAGGCCAAAAAATATGTTTGACCAATGAATCTAGAAGGAAATTTAATGATCTTTAACTTTCTATTGATAAGATTTTTCCGTAAGACGCGTAGTTTTCAAGTTATAGGCAAAAAACCAAAAAAAGGCCGAGAAAATCACGGTTTTTTGGCCCCCTGAAATTTCCACAAGGAAATTTAGGTGGAAAACTCGTATAATACATCCTTATACATCCCCAAACAACACTCCCAAATTTCATTAACTTTGGAATTGTGTCCAGGTACCCCCCAAAATTTGTACCTAACTGCTGGACTAATTCTAACCCTCTGGGTTCTAGTTAGAAAATTTCCAGTGATAATGTGTTTTAAAGCTTTGTGCAGAATTATATATATAATTGTTTTAATTTTAATAAAAGTACGACTTATTATATATCAATGTGTTTAGAATACAGTAATATTATAGGAAGTAAAAACACATAATAGAACGTTCATTTAAAAAATATCCATTCATTATTTAGAGTGAACAACGACACAATCAAAATTCTCACTTTGACAAACTGTAGCGATTCACCAAATTCAATAATTGAAATTTCAAAATGTAGATGAATCCATCATAAATATAAATATGTGACAATAAGCAAATTATTTCTTCACTAATACTTTTTAGCAAAAGTAAAAGTTAAACACAAAATGTGTGACTTTTAGTACAGAAGACAACAACGCAACAGCAAATTACTGACTAACAGACTATGCAGGCCACAGATTTTATTTCTCCTCCGCTTACTGTATAGCCTGATCTTTCTGCTTCAATACTATATAAAATCGCTTTACGTAATGTAACAATTCAAAATATTAATTTCAAATAATAGTAAATCGACCAAATAAAATCACGTCATTTAAAATTAAACACTCATGAGTGCGAGAGAGACAGAAAAACCTTTGTAGGAATTCCATTTATTTACAATCAACGCTAACAACATCTATCGGCCATGATTGCAAACATCGAATTAGCAAATAATATCTCCAAATACCTGACCTTTGACAACATATTTAACAATTAAAATTACTTCCCGACCTTGTATCTATATCTTTCCTGCATCAAAATATTTCTAAATTAATCAACCAATCCATCAAAATTATAATATCACACAAATAACCAAACGATCAACCAAAATTCATATTTCAAATCCGACAGAAAATAGGCCAGTCTGTAAAAGGCTAGGCAAAATAAGTAATAAAAAGTTTGATTGCAAAGAAAATAAGTTTCAAATTAAAAAATGAACACGACCGTCGTATAGAACGGAACATTTTACATACAAAATGTCTTTGACAAAAATTCAGAAGAAGTACCGTTGAGACGATAAAATTAGACAAAGTGAATCTGAAGGACAAATATATGTTTAAAACAAGTCCCCCATGTTTTGCTAGACTCCTCCCACGAAACCCAACAATCGCTGTGATTGGTCTATGAATTCTTGTAACCCATTTTGCAAATGTTAAATGTATCTTTTTTGTTATAGTTGTTAGATCATAAGAAAATATTGTACAAGGAGCTATTTAGGTATATTTCTTTAATATATTTATTTAATTAAATTTCTCATTCCTTTTATCACTTTTGTAATAATTATAAAACCAAATTATTTAATAAATTAATCACAATTACACAAAAACAACACCCAATATTCAAAAACACATAATTTAATACAACAATCAAATGCCCCAGAAGATGTAAAATTCATAAGGCACCAAATACCATTTCCTGAAGGCCTTAGCCAAGCCCAGAGTGATTTAAAAAATTTAATTGTTGCTGAGACCTCAAAGAAGGCAGACCTGTTACCAGTTCACCTCTACAACACCAGAAGACCAACACTGATACTACTAGTACAGATATTGTTCAACGTTAGCCTTATTAACTTTCGGTACAGTGAAGTGCGATATTATTAATCTATAACAATTATCTGTCCACATCACCAGAAGAGAACATTAAAACTGGGTGAGATTAATCCAAGCTAAAAATCATTTCATTGGTGATATTATTTCCAAAATATTTTTCTTTTAACCACCAAATTTGAAGAACTTCACCTTAAATATTTATACAACCACCATAGACTGTGAATACGAAATACATGTCAAACTTTTAATTAAATACTATGTGCTTCCCAATTATTCTACACGCATAAACACAACACTCACATCAATTTCCAATTTGTACTACTTACTATACTATACTTTAATTCCAAATTCTTTAAAAAAATCAATTAATCTTGTATATAAGAATCTATATGTTTGTTTAATATTAATTGGGAAAAGTCGGCACTAACCCCCCCCGAGATAAGCTATTGTGCAATTAAGGCTAACAACAGACGAGGCACCGGTGTACGGGACACTGTCCGGTGTCCCAGCTTCTCGCGGGGAGAGACACCGTAGAGCCACAGAATCTGGTAGCTCGCTACTCAGTGTCTCATCTGTTGACACACATTTAATTGATAGTACATTTAGTGTCCCGTACACTAGTGTACCGTACACCGGTGTCTCGTCTGTTGTTAGCCTAAGAGACAATCGTATCAAAAATAGACAAGAGATAATTTATTTGAGCTAGCCTGTGTGAATTTGAATTGTATTTTAATTTAATAATTTTAATAATATTTGATATTTGAAAGTCAGGTTTTAGAATCAGACCTAAAGAGGTGGTGTATTGTAGTAATCGTCTGGCTGCGCGATGCTAGCACTTACGAGAAGACCAAACTATCACGCTCTGCGACAGTCAACATCTGAACGGTTAAATATGCATTATTCTCCCTATTATATAATAACTGTTTACAGAAAATATATAACAGTTCAAATGTATCATTAGTATAAAATAAGTAAGGAAAACTTCAGTATATGACATGTTTCAAAATTAGATATTTAATTGGGGTAATTGGAGTTGAACTATTAAACCATCTGATAAAAGAACTGATGGAGGTAATCAGCTGTTACATGTTTGAATCGGAGTCTATTGTTGACAGCTGTTTCTTTGAATGCTTAATCAACAGGTGACTTTAAAATTATAGTTATTTTTATTTTATACTTCCATGTTATTAAAAAAATACTAAAAAAATAGTAACTTTTCATAACCTTTTAATAATAAAAACAAAAATATATTCAAGCACCCTTTTGCAACCCTATGTAACGAGTATACATAGTTTTTGAGGTTACAACATTACAAACCCTTTGAATAATATTTGAAAATTATAAAACAATTAGGCTATTGCCTGAACAAACTACAACAAAACTATGATTTAGGCCTAAAGCAACTAAAGACTAAACTGTATACATTCCAATCTCAAACTCACCATATAATCAGAATCCAAATGTTAAATTACTCAAATACCCAGAAATGTTGTTTGATATAATATTTAGAACTTCTAACAGTAGAAATTATTGTATGTTAACTTAGTAGCTAAGCATACTTAAATATTACACCATCACAAATACATTATTAAATAACAACACATTCACAACCCAAATTTCATAAATAAAACACAATATTATTATCTAAAAACCATTATTTCTTTATTTAAAATTTACCAAAATGATTTCAAACATAAAAACAAACATCTTGTAGTGTTACGATCTGTGAATACGCACTGCATAACTTGGTGAGCAGAATGTAGGAGACTCTGGAATGTATGTAGCACATTGAAGGAGTCTTTGACAACACCACAACTGAGTCGATGTTGTCAAGAGGCGTGGTGTTGCGAACCTGGTTTGAAGGTGGATCAGGGCAGGGTTGTTGAATCCTCTCTACATAGTGAAACCCAAATCTTTGTGGTGACCCAAAGATGCCCTCAGTGGGAGTAATCTCCTTCTTTGGAACCTCATGATTGATGACCTTCTCAGAGAACTCAACAACATCGGAGTGTATGCTCAAGGATATGGCGATGATATTGTCATACTAGTAGTGGGCAAATTTGTCCAAAGCTCCTTGGAACGGCACTTGTGACTGTATGGAAGTGGTGTGAGAGAACAGGACTAAGTGTCAGCCCGGGCAAGACTTCAGTCATCCCATTTACCAGGAGAAAGAAACTGGGGAGCTTCGGGCCTTTAATACTTTGAGGTAGTGAGATCAACATAGCAACAGAGGTAAAGTATCTGGGTGTAATCTTGAACCAGAAGCTCAACTTTGGTGTAGAGCTAAATGAAGTAATCAATAGAGGTAAGTGATCACTGATAGTGAATTGGGGTTCATGCATTGGCATTATACTTCTGTGATGAGACCCGCCTGGCACCATTGTGTGGTGGCCAGCGTCTGGCCTGCCTGGCTACTACAGGAGCGATTAGCAGTGTTCCCGGTGATGCTCTGGACTGCTGTCTAGACATTCTCCCATTAGTCCTTTTTACAAAGGTATCAACGAGGAAGAGTGTTTATTGTCTTTAATGTAAAGAACTCTGGATGTACAATCCAAAGAATTTGGGACACTAGGATAAAAACATTGGTCGCGAGAGATCTTGGACATGATCACAGACCACATGAAAATTCTGCACTCCTTCTAAAAACCTTTCTGGGTGGTATTACAAAACCGCGAGAAATACAAATTAATAACTGATTTTTGGGGTTTTTTTAGCTGAAGAGGGGGTTGTTTTTCAAAATTATTCAAAACCTTTTTTCGTGCACCTATAAAGGCCTAATTGACATGCCTGGTGCAAATTTGTTCGAAATCGATGGAATAGGAATAGTTTTCTCTCTAGCTTTGTATACACAGACAGACATTTTGTAAAAACCACTTTTTTGGACTCATGGGGTCCCAAAACGGACATTTCCACAAAAATCTCAACATCGATTTTTTTTTGCGATCACTATACTTTCTCTATACTATAATATAGTGAGAAAGTAATATGAAATCTCTGCTAAAAAAACCACTCAAATTTAACTTAAACAGTCTTTGTAGGCTTACTGTTATAAACTACTTACTGTATATTCTTCTTGCAAACAAACCCTCTTAAACTGTCCAAGATTATAAGGAACTGGTCGTTTATCCAAAAATGTATAATCCGGAGCGTCCATTAAGATCCTGTGTGTATTTTGATTTGGTATGATATTTCTCCTGAAAGCAAGCATCCAGAATGTGTATTACAAAATATCTTTCAGGAACAATACAGAGCAATTCTAAATAACCAACAGAATTTTGTGATTGTGACATTCTCGGGCGTATTACAAAGTGAAGCGATATGTATAGGAGCCCGATATCAAAATAAAATAGTTGAGAGGTCACATATTCAAAATGAATATTCCACAATATGAATCTGGTCAATTACCTAAACATAAAGTTGGAGTTGAGATGGATATTTGACAGGCTGAAAAATTACCAGACTCCAAGATCTAATGTTTAAATTAACACAGTGAAACTTTTTTTAAGAAAAATATAATATTAGGTTATGTGCCAGACATTTTGCATCTTACATAAATATAAGTATAAATTAGAGCATTACACATAATAATTATTATTCACACTTACACTGAACATGCTAATAAGCCTCCTGTAATAAGTTATACAGTAATCAGATATTTAATAACTAGGAGGGGGGGAGAGCTATAGCTTCAAGCTGGAAGTTTTGTGTTTAGTCTGTTAGGCACCCTTGTTCTGGGTAAGATCAGACTCTCCAAGGTTTTCTGCCTTTACCTTCTGATAGTTTAGCTATAAGTTCGAGCCAGCGCAGAAAAATCTAAATCTTATTTAAATAAATGAGTTTAAATTGTTTCACCTGCATGCCTTTATTCTGAGGAACCTTCTCCAGCATCGAAAATCTTGAAAACGTCCGAGAGACAAAGGTCACAACCAAAAAAGGAGACATGCCTGACTTAATAAGGGCCTAATTAATTTATTCCCCTGTTTTTCCTGATGATTTTTTCTCAACTTCCCTGACCAACTCAAGGTATATTTTAAAATTATTTACTACAACATTTGCATTATATTTTAGTAAGATACATTCTATTGCAAACATTTCTACCTCCTCTACAGAAGACAAAGAAAGCAGTTGGTATTTTAGTGTACTAACTCCAGTACAAAAAGATTTAATTTAAGAGAAGCATTGATTGCTAATGCTATTTGTATATTCACTTTTCAGTGTTAAAATTCCCCTTTAACCGAACTTACAAAACAATTCCTACAGAACATGGGTGAGATTTTTAGTACCTTTAGCATTTAGCAGGCACTTTTTAGCATTGTTTTAGAGCACTATTTGAGTACCGCACTTTTTAGACTTTTAGCATGCTGCTGAAGATGTCCTCATGAAAAAAAAAAACTTCTTTAACAGCTTGTGTTACAGCAAACTACAGTATATGTATCATCGGAGTGTACTTTTTGTCTAATAAAATTAATATGAATACAGATTATAGCCTATATATAATTATTATTCTGTGTAATATTTATGTGTTAATATGAAACAATTTTGCCTGGCTTTTTTACAAGTTGCATGATTATTTTTTATTTCTCTTACTTTCCCAGTCCTTAGGAACACTGGACTTATAATAATATAAAGCAATTTGAACTGTATTTTCTATCAAAATATCAAAATGAACCAAACTGCGAATAGGAACCCACAAGATAATTGGAAATTAGGATAGAGCAACCATTTATGTTTATATGTCCATTTGAAAAACCTAATTTAAATCATATTAATTGTAAAATATTCACAACAAATTAGTTTGCCTAAATTCACTCAAAAGACACGCCCACTTAATTAAACGCAAAATTAAACAAACAACACTTTCTGGATGTATATTTATATTTAAGACTTACTAGAAATATTAAGAATCCAAATTTATTCACTAAAAACACTGGGAAAGGGCATATATAATTAGAATTATATCAATATATTTTTAATAACTTTAGAAACAATTGTATCCATCTTGTTTGTTATGGTTTACATCTCAGTCCAAGTTGAAATAACACATTCCAGGGTTTATAACTACAAACTGCCAGTAAAGTGGAATCAGTAAGCGCAATGCCGTTTTTTTTATTGGCGAAAAACCTTTCACAATAATTGAAATATAAATTAATAACAATATTTAGGTTTACTTAGATATTAAGATAGTAGCCAAATTATTTAGTTTTTTAACAATTACAATCATTATATGACATTGAAATCAGGCATAAACTCTTTTACCCAAAACCAGCGGCAAGGATGCTTCATCAATAATAAAAACAACATTTGATATTAAAAACCAAAATTATTTCTCTCGATTGATAAAAAATCTAGAACTCAATTTGTACTATTAAAACATTTATAAATCCATGCAATGAATTTTAAGCCAAAAACAAAACCCTGAGCGAGGACATTGAAGGAACATTTGATATTGGAAACAAAAGCTGGAACCATGATTCAAAAAATCATGAAGTGAACAGTCAAGTGTAATTGTGTGAGCTAAAGTTGTTGTTTTTTTAAAGTGAAACGAACCACGAACTGTAAACTTTTGGATATTTAAGTACAAGTGCATTATAATATTAAAACAAAGTCAGAAACTTTTATAATAGAAATCAATCCAGAACAATCAACAAACCTTTTAATATACCTTAAATCCAGAGAAGTTTTATCAAATTAAAATCTATTTACAATTAAAATCATTTTGCGTTTTAAGAAAACTTGTTTAAGCAAGCATGGCCAACCACTCCAAGAGGAATTTTAATCAAAGATATATATATATTTATTAAACATTTTATGAACTTTAAAACTGAATCAATATTATTTATAAATTGTGTAATTGAAAAATTAATTTAATTAAACCAGATTTTGTGATATGGTACGCTTGTATTGTATATTTTATTTCAGAACCTACAATAGTGTAAAACAAATCATATTGCTCAACCGACTTGTAAGCTAATGCCAAGAGGTATCATTTCAATTACTGTATTTAGAATCTCAAAACAATAAACTATAGTAATCAAAAATGTTATAGTGTTTTAATAACGTGATACTATTTCGTTTTTATTTCTGACAATAGAGTTCAACATGTACTGGGTGAAAATTATCTGAATAGTATTTACTGAACTATTACATTTTTGCTGACATCAGCTGGTGTTTTCAGATTTATCATACGAATTAAAAAATTTCTCGTGATTTCATATATTTAGTATCTACTAAGTATATTATTTTCATATTTCTAGCTTATTCTGTTACACAGATATAGTAATGGATTTCCAATTTCCCCCCAATTGGAATATCCAAAACTGTCTCTCTTGGGCCTTGCCCACAGTGCAATAGAAATAACGCTTACAAAAAAAAATACACTCATTGCGGAAGATTTTTTTACCAACAATTTTTCCTTTACTTCTCTTGACTCTTTCTGTCCTTGACATTGCATGGAGCGAGATACCGAAAATTCCATTTATGGTGAGTTTCAACTTCAATCGATTCAATGGTTTTGTTAGATATATGATGAGTCCGTTAGACCTTCACCTTTTAAATATTTAGAGATGATCAGATTTTGTTTGTAAACGTTATGGTAGTGGAAAAGTAATTTATTAAGCTTATTTAAAAAATTTAAAAAACATACCCGAGGCCGTTTCAAGAAGTTACAAGTTTGTAGCAAAAAGGTTTATAAGTTTATCTGTCCATCATTTTTCTTAACTTTTTTGTCTAGGCCTAAACTAAAACATAGGCTGTAGTTGAATTACATTAACAACTTTTCCTTGTTACCAAATACCAATAATTGTTAAGTACTAACAGGAAATTATTATATATCTGATTTATGTATATCATACTGTATAAATGAATAAATTTAATAAACTACATATAAATCAGAAATTAGTACTAGGCCCCTATTTATTAAATTGAATAAACTGGAAGCTATCAACAATTTTTCTGGTTAACAACTGAAAGCGTTCCAACAATTACATAATAAATAAAAAATTGTATCTTCCTTATAGAACAATGTATAATTTCAAAGTAAGTTTTTTTTATTAAGTACGCTTAAACTAAATCAAAATCAATTTCCCTGACTTTCCAGTTTGTTTTTCAGAATTTTGTCTGACATTTGATACTATCCACATAGCCGCCCTTATGCCATTTTTGAATTTCTTTAAAATACAGTTATATTAAC
>JAGFPH010002941.1:120975-135421 GCA_018207615.1 Philaenus spumarius | reverse complement strand
TTTAAGGCTCCGTCGCATCTCCGCAATTATTTAAGACTCTATCTTATGTACACAATTATTTAAGGTTCCGTCGCATCTCCGCAATTATTAAAGATCTCATTACAACATTAATACATTGATTAATAAAATACTTCTTAATAATTCGAAAATAAAGTTAACTATATGAAGCTAAAATTTTTTCACTTCTGACGGCAGACCCACGACTGCCTGTTTTAAATTTTTTTGTTTTTAGGTTAAATCCCTATTGATAATATTTCTGGAGATCTACCTGGTTGATTTTAATGTGGTTTGTTTTAAATAAAAGAAAATGTTGTCATAAATATAAAAAAAAATATTATATGTTATGTTTATTTATGTACATTTAAGGGTACTTATTGAGTTTTGATGGTTTTAGGTTAAAACCCTTTAGATTTTATACCTATTTCTGGAGATCTATCTGGCCAATTTAAGTGGTGTTTATTCAAAATAAAAGGGAATATTGTCTTTATTATCAAAATGTTATGAAAAGTAATTTGTATTTCATGAGTATACTTTTAAATGTACGTTTTGACGTTTTTTGGTTCTAGATTAAAATACGTATACTACATATTTATAAAGATCTACCGGGCCCATTTTAGTTCTGTTTATTTGAAATAAAAACAGAATATTGTTATTATTATTAAAAAGTTATGACAAGTAATTTGTACTTCATCCTAATACTTATAAGGACACATTTTGAGGTTTTCTGGTTCTAGATTAAAACCCTATTAATACCTATTTCTGGAAATCTTGCAACCTATTTTCGTGTGGTTTATTTTAAATGAAAGTAAATGTAATTATTATCAACAAAATAATAATTGACATTTTTATTTCATCGGTTTATTATTAGAAGTCTTTTTTAGTTTGTTTGGTTTTATTTTAAAACTCTATTGATACCTATTTTTGATCATTTTTAAATTAAAGAAAATGACGGAATTATTATTTTTTTAAATATGATACGATTGATACCTATTTCTGGAGATCCATTTTGCCCTAGGACATTTTTCAGCCGACCTCGGGAGGCTTTTTTCGCTAGTTAAATTATATTATACTATTAATCAATATATGTTGATGTTATTTCATCTTTAATCACTCATCAAAAAGTATTTATTTCAAATTATTCTATATACGCGAGGTTTCCGAGGTAGTTGAAATGAACACTGCGACGCCGGAAATGAAACCTACCGGCCAGCTGAACAGATAAGACTTGAAAAACTATTCCTGATTCATGCAAACCAGTCAATAGTTTACTTTATAGTATGGCATCTGTGACAGTTTTACAAATACTGTAGACTTATTCTGCTTATTAAAATTCGAGCAACAAAACTCTTAATCTTTTTGTAATACTTTTTCGTTTTTCTTAAAGGAATAATGAATCTAACATGGCTTTTGATTTGAACGTCTCTAGAAAGAAAAAAGACTTTGACATAGCACTATGTTTGTTTTGCCAAGATAAAAATGACAGTTTTTTTGTTGCTAATCCGAAAGAAACTTCAGTAACAAACAATAAAGTATGTAGTGTGCGTAGGCGGGACAGCACTAAAAAGTTATCCTAGATAATTAAGAAATCGCAAAATCATGTAAATGGCACAGGAACTGTTATGCGTCTTAAGTTAGTGAACAATATTTAGTTAGATGTGAAAGGCGTTTTGATGCGGAATTTATTGATAAACCTGCCGAAAACTTTGATAACGCATCCACATCTTCGGCATCTACTTTGATAACCTGAAGTAGTGTGACTTTAAAAAATGTATTTTTTGTTAAAACAATTAAAAAAAGGAGTAAAGACAACTTTTTGATTTTTTGAACCAGAACCAGCCAAAAAATTGCTAAGGCAATGTAAAAGAAATACAAGATTGTGTGTTCGTAAGGCTAAGCACTTGTGCCGATGAAAAAGAAGTTTTCGCGGCAGACGTTTTGTACCACAAACTTTGTTTAATAGAACATTTTCGTTGTAAAGATGAACAGCCTAATGAAGAACGGGATTACGACTCATTATTAAATGATGCTTTTCAACTGTTAGTATTAAAAATAAACGATGAACTGATAAGCAAGGGTTTCTAGGTGTCATATTTGACTCACAGATTGCGTCAGCTTTTTCAAGGTGACAGCTCAGGCATAGACAACAGGGTTACAAAAAGGTTATTGATAAAGCACTATGGCGAAACTTTGTTATTTTCACAACCCTGTGATAAATCCAAATCATCTATTGTGTTTAATAGCAATATGAAACAACAACAGCTAGTACAAAAAATCCGAAGTATCTCAGAAACAGCCATTACAGTAGCGAATCACTTAGGGAAGAGGTAAAAAACAAATCTTTCGAACTGGATAAGTTTTTGAGTAATGAATCAGCAATTTCCGATTCTTTTGACAATTTCAAGTTTTCTCCTTCATGGGATTCTTTCTTTAGGCAAGTAGTTTTCAAAGATAGAAAAATTACCGATGATATCAGAAGAAAGTGCATATCAATTTATATGGATTTACATAATATAGTAAGTGATGGTAAGCTCACCCCGAAACATGTAGCTATACAAAGCATCCATCACTATACCAGATCTAAATTTCTCATAACATTACTAAACAAATTAGGACATTCAATAAGTTATAGCACCCTCACTAGACTTGAAAACAAGGTTTTGACTCATACAGTTGAATTTAGCAGTGACAGTATACCTATCCCATCGAACATAGTTCCGAATTCAGGTTTATTTATTCACGGGGCTATTGATAATGACCACTTCAATGAGGAAACGTACGACGGGAAAGAGACAACGCACGTAACAGCAATGGTGTATCAACCTGCAGGTGAACATGATGAACTATTCAATGACAACAGAAAATAAACGGTACCAGGAACTGGCACATACTTTCTCACAAATACATTTAGATTACTAAACAGATTCACTGTGACTTGTAGGGTGGGGTAGGAGAGTTTTTTTTATTAAAGTTGGAGATTAACTAATAAATATTATTATTATTATTATCTAGAGAGAAAACTATTCGATCGATTTCGAAAAAATTTGCACCAAACACGTCAATTAGGTCTTTATAGATGCACGTAAAAAGGTTTTAATTTTTTTTTTAAAACAACCGCTTTATGGCCAAAAAACCCCCAAAAATTAGTTATTATTATTATTATTAGCTAAACGAGAATTTTTAGAAAGATGCGGGTTTTTTTATATTGTAGGGCATATTAAAGGCTACAAATAAGCCAAATTTTATCAAAATCGTTAGAGCAGTTTTTTTATAAAAAAATAATAACTGATTTTTGGGGGGTTTTTTGGCCAAAAAGGGGGTTGTTTTTCAAAAATTTTCAAAACCTTTTTTTGTGCATCTATACAGGCCTACTGGACATGTCTGGTGCAAATTTGGTTGAAATCGATCGAATAGTTTTGTCTCTAGCTTTGTATACTTTTATTAAAGTAGGCGATTAACTAATAAATATTATTATTATTAGCTAGAGAGAAAACTATTCGATCGATTTCGAACAAATTTGCACCAAACACGTCAATTAGGTCTTTATAGATGCACGTAAAAAGGTTTTGAAAATTTTTGAAAAACAACCACCTTTATGGCCAAAAAACCCCAAAAAATCAGTTATTATTATTATTATTATTATTATTAGCCAAACGAGAATTTTTAGAAAGATGCGGGTTTTTGTATATGGTAGGGCACATTAAAAGCTTCAAATAAGCCAAATTTTATCAAAATCGTTAGAGCCGTTTTTTTATAAAAAAAATAACTGATTTTTTGGGGGTTTTTTGGCCAAAAAGGGGGTTGTTTTTCAAAATTGTTCAAAACCCTTTTTCGTGCATCTATACAGGCGTACTGGACATGTCTGGTGCAAATTTGGTTGAAATCGATCGAATAGTTTTCTCTCTAGCTTTGTATACATACAGACATACATACAGACATACATACAGACATACATACAGACATACATACAGACATACAGACATACAGACAGACATTTTGTAAAAACCACTTTTTTGGACTCAGGGGGTCCCAAAACGGATATTTCCACAAAAATCTCAACATCGATTTTTTTTGCGATCACTATACTTTCTCTATACTATAGTATAGTGAGAAAGTAAAATGTGTGGTATTTTGCAGCTTTTAAATAAACGACAACTATCAGATGGTATTGTGACAAAATTATAATCATTATATTTGAAGTTATTGAGAAGAAAAGGAGAAACTTGTAATGAAAGTCGCTACATCCAAATAACAACACACTCTTCTGTCGTCAATGATATGAGCAAACTGTCTTGCACAACAGACAGTTACAAATTACATCTGTTACTTTGCCCAACTGTACTATTGGGAAAAGTCCCTAAGTGCTGAAATCGAACCTTTAGATTATTAAAGTACGGATTTTTCCAAGATAGTTCTGGAAACTTAAACCCTCTTTTTATGGAAATGCCCCTTACTCTTACTACGTTACTTAAACCATGCATCTCCAAAAACTGCTCCAAGGCAACTTGTGGCTGTTTTTCCAACAACTGTTCCTGCTGCTCCTACTACAAATGCTATGACAATTGTAAAAACCCGAAAACAACGCTATCACACATAGAAGATGAAAATGAAATCGAAGAGAATGGATTATAAAATCTGCAAAACATTGTTTAATTGACTCCCTATCTTAATCAAACATCTCATAAAAGTTTATTTAAATTTTAAACACAATATATAAGTTATTTTTGTTCATTTCAATTATGTGTATATAGTAGGCTATGTGAAAGTTTCAAAGACAATCAATTGATAAAGTTAAGGCTGAAGAATTCATTCTTACAAGAGGAAATTCCATTTATAAAATAACAAATAAAATAAATAAAATACGATAATACCTTTTTATATGTATACATATTTAGTTTTTTTCAAGTATAATGTGGCACGTTGTTATCGTTTAAACAGCAAAGGACCCGTTATTTTGAGATTAAAGTACATATTAAAAAAGAAAATGTTAAACTACTTAATTTATATTACGGGTACATGGGTTTTGCTTGTAACATTTTTCGAAGAACATAATGTGTGTAATACAATGTCGTTTAGAGCATGTTTCTATCATGTATACTTCACGAGATATGAACACTTTTATAGAACGCCCCTCCGCGCTACTTCCCCCGCGCAGTGCGCCACTACCCCGGAAACCTCGCGTATACAGAATATTTTGAAATAAATACTATTTGATGAGTGATGAAATAACATGAAAATATATTGATTAATAGTATAATATAATTTAATAGTAATGAAATCGTCATAAGTTATTGCAATTATAAATAAAATATGGTACTTTTAAAGATATACATACATTTTTCGATTTCCTTTGCAGATACGGGATTTTTGCTAATGAAATTTTTTGAAGAACATAATGTGTTTAATAAAATGCCGTTTAGAGCATGTTTCTATCACGTCTCGTTCACGAGATTTGAGCGCTTTTATAAAACGCGCCCCGCGCTACTCCCCCCCCCCTCCCCCACAAGTTGTGCACCTGCTGAGAGGGCGACAACATCGGTTTTGGTCATCCCCAAGGTGCCCCCAACAACAATAAAAATTCAAAATGCGTTACACTTTCAGTGCATACTCAACCCCCTATAGATGCCGGACTAATTATTGTTGGTATGGATAGGAAATAACATAATATTTGACTTAGTGCAGTTTTGTCTCGAATTAATGCTAATGGTTTAAAGCTGTGGAAAGACAAATGAGTTTTCAAATTGAAATTTGAATTTTTGAGATTTGTTCTAAATAAAGAAGGTATTGTTAGGGTTTACAGGTAATCAAGGGTTCATAAATTAAAATACAGCAATCGTTTGTGGTTTAGTTATTTAATCTATAAATTTCCAATCACAATTTTACCTACATATTATATTATATAAACATATTAAATCAAAGTAAAATTACTAAACCCCAAAACAGAACACTCTAAGCATCAGTATAATCAAACGCAATTATATAAATCAGCTGGCTGCATCTTCATAAATTATCTGCTTAATGAAATTGTAGTGAATGGTTTTATAATCTGTTTGCTCACCTTGCTATCGTGCAAGGTCACTAGATAGAAAAGGTTACCTCATAGTCATGTAAACAAACTCAAACCCCTCGACCCATTCCCTGTCCAGTGACGTCATTATAGTATAAAAACTCCGCGGTACCATGAAAGATTTATGTTTCGTCGTACAAACCACCTAATTTTTTTAAAAATAGATCTATTAAACTATTTTTGGGGTTGCAGTTTCTTAAAATGATACTTAAGTTACACATTTCAACATTTGTAATTGTAAGAATATATCTTAACCTTTTCAAAAACATTATGTTTATGTCATTAATTTGCAATTTACAATAATAACAAAAGTATAATCATATAAATTTTAATTTATATTTTTACTGACTAAAATTTAAAATAAAAAGCTATCTTGGTAATACATTTTAAATCATATAACTAAAAAGCAGTCATTAAAATTGTATTTAATATTTTTTACAGAATAAAATAAGAAAAAAATGCAATCACGATAATACATTTTAATCTATATAATAAAAATTAAATGCTATTAAATTAAAATTAAAAACTATAAAGGCTAAGTTGAATACACCATTCTAAATACTCATACTTGTCTTTTTGTAAGTAAATACTTATAACTAAGTGAATGAACCCCAAGTATTTGTTTTACTTGTATTTTAAATAAGTACCTATTCTTTTTACTTACTATTAACATTTATTTTAAACTACAAAAATAAACTTATCCTCGTAATTACTTCTTTTTGTGTCAGTAGCCTAAAGAACGTAATTACTTGTACTTGTAAGTAATTTTGTAAGAACTTGTAAGAAATATTTTTTGAATTGGTAAAATAAAATAAAATAAAATTCTACTGAACAAATCTCGATTAATAGGAATTGGTTACACACCAATTTTTATACATGTTTTGTTTTAGTAGCATAATTATTTTGATTGTTTTTACAAAACATTAATTTGTAAATAACCTAAAATAATTTGTAAATAACAAGCAAAAGATAAATACGTCAGAATTAACAAAATAGCATTCTAAAATGTATCTCTCTATGATAGCTTACACATAAATTGTATGGAGTTTATTTAATTGGGAGGCAGTATTTTTATTGAATATGAAGGCCTATATTTAATATTCCTTGCATAAACTGTAAATAAAATATATTAGTATATTTGTTTGTTTTTTTTAACACGCTTTGTGTGGGAAGTCTTAAGTTATAGCTTTTGCTTATTTTTTATTCAACAGACTCATTAAGTTAAATAATTGTTGAACAAAACGTTATTTTCTACAATTTTAATGCAAAAGATATCCACAGAAACTACTTTTAAATCAAAATATTAAGACAAAAGAAAATTATAATAAAATTTTATATGAGTAAGTGGGATTATATTATTTACTATTACAATAGAAACAAAAAATATCTAGGCCTACCTGTGAAAAGATATATCAGTTCTTCCTTCTTGTTTTGCTTTTCCATAATAATATTTGCAAGTTGCAACCGCACAAACGGAACCACCTTTAGGTTTATTTATTGATTTTCTATCCATTGTAAATAATATATTTCTTCTACTTTAAATACTTTATATACACTAATTTAAAAAACGTTTAAGTTTAAACAAAAAACACAAGCCGTCAAACATTTACAAATGAGTAACGCGTATAAACGTAAACGACAAAACTTTGATCACTGTCTAGTTGTACCAATAACTACGTCACAGCCCCCACTCCACTTTTTTTATATTTCCCGAATGAGGTAAACTAAAAAAATCATTTTTTATATTTCTATCTAGAGACCTTCTGACCTTGGCTATCGTGTCCTTCCAAGATAAGGATTTCCGTTGCACTTTCTGATGGCGGGCTGTGCAGAGCTTCCGATGTCTCTCCAAAAGCACTAGGCCCCTTTTTATATCGAGAATGTATATATAACCACCCAGGATACTGAATATAGCCAACCACAGAATACAGCCAACTAGAATTTCGCGTGCCTCAGTTTTGTGACACTTTTTATATGTTTAGCAATAGCTTCTACCTTTGATTATGTATAATCAAGGCTTCTACTTTCGGTGTTCTTGTCTTGAGACTTATAAATTTTACATGGTTTCCTAACAATAATAATAATAATGAAGCTAACAATAACTGTAAGCAATTGCTTAACTACGGTACTCTTGCAAGCTATTCTAAACTTTAAAATTTGTATAATAGTTTTTACATAAAAAAGCAGACAGTGTAGATTATTAGACAAACAACAGAAATGGAAAAGTGGCATTAACATTTTTATTTATTTAAAAAAGTACGTGAGGTAGCGTTACATTTGAATGAGTCATTTCATACCGGCTGAGAATCAAAGCAATAATTGTTTACATAAAAGATCTGTGCGTCGATACTCCATTAGTGGTAGAGCTCGGCGCTCTACATTCAAAACGGCGAAGTTGGGTACCAATTTCAATGTTAAATAACCAAAACATACCTTAACTATTAAGCATATTTTTGTGTTGTTTTTGTCAAAAAACGAAAGCTGTATTTTTTTTCTTAAAGTAAAATATATTGTGGGTATTGATTGCTAAGGTTTTTTTGCAATATCTCTTTTTGCAACTGAGTAAAAAATTAATAAAGTCTACTATTTTTTACTATTTATATCATACGTTTATGAAAACAATAAAACGGTTTTTGAAAATGTATTCAGCAATCAACATTCGCATATGACACTACTTCAAAATGAAACCAAATTTTTAAATTTATTCCACGAATTAACGGGGAAAAATGACTTATTCTGTAGCATTGCTCTTATGGGAATCAGATTCAATATGGCGGACAGGGTAGCGCCCCCTTAAGGTTAGAGCATGTGAAAGCTGTCAAAAAAAATTATGATCCGAGTAGTTTTATACCTTGACGAAAGTTATGGGATTATTTTTTAGATCATTTTCAACCAAAATATAATAATCAGCTGTATATGAGAGGAGATTATATGTCAGTCACGTTATATGAACAGGTCAAAAATGTTCAAGTATAAAGTCATTTTGTGCCTTATGAAACTGATGCAGTTGAATTTTGATACATTTCAAATAATAAAAAAAGAATCTTCAGCTGTACTTAGAACGGGGGTAAGATCTCAGTAGGCGTCATAAACATGCAGCGCCCTCAGTGCATCTGAGCATTGCATAGTCACTTTAACAAATGAACTGGCGATCTTTACACACACAAACAATCCGCTGGTGGCGATTTAAATTTGTGTTAACATTAAAATTAATCTATTTTAATTTCAATCAGTATTACATTAATTTATCATAAGTAATGCCACTTTATGCCATGAGTTCAATAGATTTTTCATACTTATTAAGTTTGTGTCAGTTTTAAATTATATACAAAAATATATATTCATAAAAAACGATGATTCAGATCCTTTTAATGCTAGATATTTTATTTTTTTATTTCATTAACAAATATAAACAATATACAAGAAAGCTTACCTTTACTAGTACAAAAATTATCAATCAATTTCTTCATTTAACTCTTCAGTATGATCTGTTTCATACTTATGATTTTCTTCTAGCCATATATGATAAGATTTTGTTCTCACTCAAATTCCTCTGCATCATATTCTTCAGCATTAAATGATTTTCAATTTAATCGCTTTTGACGTTTTCTGTAAAAAAAATAGTGCACTTATTAAAGCTATGTCGACATTACTTTATTTCAATTTGAATTTGTTATGAAAATATACGAGTATAAAAGTACCTGCAAATTTATTATCAATGGTCGTTAGGTTATTGTCAGTGGGGCTTAATTACCGTCAAACCACTTAAAGGTGTATTTACCATTTTCTTCCCTCCATCCATAGTCTAAAGGTGATCACTATCTTAGAACTGTCTGATGAGCATGACTCCAAAGAGTTGCTATATTATTATGATCGTAGTGTGTGTAGGTACAGCTTCGATTGACATGAAGGAAATATTGCTCCGTTAGTTGTATTTTTAAGCATAAATTTGTCTCTTTTTCAATCATTTTATAGGTTTTAATAATTGTTGCAACTATTTCTGTTTTTACTATGTCGATTGATTTCAGACCATACATTCTGCACTCTGCACACAAATTCATCGATCTTTCTTTAAAGTTTATTTATATTACAGTCATGTGTATTTGAAATGTTTCTTGATGCTTTAATGTAGTATTTTGATTGTCTTAAAATATCGAAAGGTTTTCCCTCTTCTATAGAAAGCGGAATTGAAGTAGCGTCCTAAAAGGCGTGACATCCTGGCATGATGCGCTCAAACTACACTCAATTCCACTTTCACCGTGCAGTACAGGTCTTACGGGAGATAGTCATGCTACTACCATTACTGGGAACATCACGTTTATTGTCATGCGTGTTGCGTGGGAGTTGATGTTTTTTGAACGGTTAGTATCATTTGGATAACATGGCTTATGGGCGCTCCGTACTGCACGGTGAATGTGAAATCGAGTGTAGGTCGAAGTGCTTGATACAATTGAGTGACATTGATGTAACGTTGCGCCTTCCCACTTCCAATAGCATATTCCATATACATTTTCAAGATGCTAATATGTTTCTTATTCCTTACAGCATATTTAAAATAACGGTACCTGAACATATTATAACGTAGAATACTATATAATTAAGTTGTTTTTGCTAAATAGTACTGATTTCTTGACAATGATTACATAAAACAAATTAAATATTGTCAGAATATTATAATTAAGAAGTTTCATTCAGTTATTAAGTAATAACAAGTAAAATGCTGAAATTGAGTGTGCATAACTTATAACTGCGTTATCTATCTGTCGCTTCAGATTTTACCTCTATTTCTATTATACTCAGAATGAAGAGATCTTTCCAAAATGAACAACGTTTATTCGCAGGTCAGAATTTCATACATAAGGCTAAACATCCCTGAAAAAGTTGTGTTTTTGGCCCGATAGATGGCAGCACCTCTGCGGCAAATTTGTACTACGAATAATTTCCGTAATTATTATCCGATTTTTATTTTGTAAGTTATTTTGTAAATGATATGAATAAAACATTCACGCTATTGTGGTTATTTTTATTTATTTATTTATAAAAAAGTTTTATACAGATTTTTTTTTGCTGTAATATTTTGTTTAAATCGCAGGTAGTCATTTTGTAAATACAAATTTTAAAAGAATTTTGCCGTTTTCAGATATTAACTCGGTCAAATGGTTGTATCGGAATCGTTTATTAAAGATATTATCATTATTTCTCTCACGCTCCGGTCCCCTCCCTCCGCCGCGTAGAGCACCATCACCCCCAGCACAGCCCAGCCCAGCCAGCCGCTCTGCCCGGCTCTGCAACTGTAGCGTTAGTCAACTCACTCACTACTCACATTCATACTCTGGCCGGACCAACGACCACATTGGTCTTATGTGGTCGTTGGGCCGGACACACTTACTAGACTAGACTACTGATTACGACAGGTGTTTGTTATCTGTTAAAAAGTATTTTCTGTAAGTCGAAAAGAGACATGTAGAATAAATATAGAAAAATATACAGTAGTTCAAATTAAAGGATTTATGAAAGTAGGCCTATATACAGGTTCTTTGGCCATACATTATTCAATAACACCAGGGTATGAATAATATTACCCTATAACGTTAGTTATTTGTTTCAAATAAAACTTATATTTTAATACATGAAAACGAGAAATAAATAAAAAATGAATAGTGCAAAATACCATTTATTACACGTGACAGTCATAAAATGGACTGTTTCAATAATACAATAAACCTTTTTTCAAGGATATACACATACGGTACATATTCTGCATATGTCATTCTGTCATATGTCATAATTACATACGGAGGTCATTCTGCAAAAAAAAAATCAAAATGCTTAATTGCGAATTTTTTCTAAAGTAATAAGTTATTACCGTTGTCAGCATTCGTTTTGCCAAAAAAAAACCCATTTTATTCTAGCCTATTGCAGCAAACCTATACATTCTCAGTCACTCTGAAAAAAAGTAGGTATATTGATATATGTTTAACAAAACCTTGAAACTTGTAGAAATGAAACTAGTATTTCAGGCATTCCAGCTTAAAGTAAGTCTGAGGTGTAAAAAATAAAAATAAAATATAATATAATTCAATATGTTGCATGTCAAGGTGAAAAGTTCTAATATGTTTAGCATTTTTAGCAAATTTTGATATTTGTAATTAATTAGTTTAAGTTCTTTTTTCTGTGAGTATCAACAGCTATCTTCCGGAAATGTTTTTTCTGTGAACTTAGCAGCACTGCAATAAATATGATACAGCTGATCTAGTGATTGAAGTTGCTACAGAAGATAGCTAAAAGACTTCTCTAACTATTAATTTAAGATAATATATTGTCTTTTCATTTGTAATTTGCCTTTAAACTTAAGTAATACGTGATGTGACACCCGTTACATTATTTTACAAAAGTTAGTATTACAAAATGAACAAACACCTTAGGAAAATACTTTTACTGTAAAAGTAAGAGGTTTTGTTTCCCTAATGTTATTATTATTTTAATTTTAGTTTTATAATTTAATGAGTAATTCGCGTAACGGGTGTTACATAATTTAATGTAACGGGTGTTACAATTCAACACAACTCACAACTCCATTCAGTGTTTAGTATATTTATATTCATTTTAAGTAGAATTTAAATACATAGCCCTATTGAGAGTTTATTAATTTTGGTAGCAACTTAAAAAGTTAAGAATGATATGTTATTTTAAATATAATTGAACACGATAACACCTTCAAATTTCATACTGCGAATTTCCTATTTGTAATTCCAGAATCAATATTTTAACATATTTACTGGGCAATGAATGTTAGGCGTATCAAATGATTTTATTTATCTTTAAAGTTTTAATTCTATTACTATTACACCTCATAAATTTTTTTCTCACGATAAAATGATGAGTAGTGACGTTGTAAAGTGTCAGCAGCATTTGCAAAAAGCCAAAGAGTGAGATAAAAATAGAAGAGAAGAGAACGATACACTAAAAGAAGAACAACTTGAAAAGATCCTAAGCAGAGTAAAAAAATGTAGGGAGAAAAATAAGAAGCGCAATTTTCATCAATATCTCAGATTTCGCTGGGATATTAAATATCATATTCTGAGAGATGACAAATTTAAGAATATTTTTGGCAAATTACAACAACCTACAGTAGCCCAAAGGACATTTTACAATTCTTTACGAGTTTCCACTAGCAGTTGATATTTTTGAAAAATGAACGCGCTTATGAAGTTCCAAATTGTTAATTCTAGAATTTGATTTAGCGATTATTTTGTTTTTATTTAAAGTTTTACGCCTATTCTATTAATTCTTGATAGGGGCATATATAAGACTGATCTTTAGTAAGTCTAATTCATAATAGGCCCTAAGGCATGGTATAAAAAGTACTGAACTATATCCACGTAATGTATTAAGTATATATTTGTTAAATATAAGTTTTTTTATGAAATATAAGTTTTTATTTCTTATAGTGATCAAAGAAACCTCAATTATATTTTTTGTTGTTATTTGACACCTTATTATTATATAATATTATGTTAAAAATCTTAATTTTAGCAACTGCGTAACACCCGTTACATTTTAATGTAACACCCGTTACACAAGATTTAATTTTATGTTTAAAAAATTGAATGCCAATATCAATTTGAATTACAGTTCCATTACATACATTTACTGTGGAATAAACCATATTTTTTTTCAAAATTTTACAGTTTTAAAATTCACAGAGTTTTAAGAACATTTACATGAAGTTCAACTTCACTATCCATTTTCAGTACATGGATGGAAGCGCGGGAAACCGTCATCCAACTGTATACAAGCAACATCTGAGACGCGTGGTGGGGGGAGACGTGGCGCGAGTGAGTCACAGCAGCACTGCACCTGCTTCGTGTCACTCTCGCGTTTGTTCTCATTACTGTAAATGTATAAACAACGATACCGACTAAACCAGCCAGCGATTTTAAAAATTAAAAGTGTAAAATTAATTAAAAATTATTGTCTTCAAAATGACTACCTGCGATTTGCATTTTTCTTTTTGTAACACAATTATTTTATTATTATTTTTTAAACCAGCGACTTAATTAAAATTTAGCTTCATTGGCGTGATTTCTAATCTTATTCCGTTCACAAATCAGTTTTGCAAATGAATATCGGACGAAAATTCCACCAATAAACACCAATACAAAATGACTCCATTTTGGTGCTGCGCCGTGGTGGCAGAATTTGCAACTAATCCTGGGATGTTTAGTCGCATCTCAACGCTTAAAAACGGAGCTCATAGTTTTCTCTTTAGTCCAAAAATGTATTAGTGCAAAGAAGGAAGCTATACTTCGCTGATATATATTAAGTTTAACGAGGTATTAATAATATTTAATAAGTAATAAATAACTATGATTTAAACTT
>JAGFPH010002941.1:104091-120875 GCA_018207615.1 Philaenus spumarius | reverse complement strand
AGTTTGATAATTTCAGGCGCTTAATCGACCAATTATCCATTTTGAAGATACGTTCTACTGGCTGTATTGGTTCAGCTTAGCTTGTGAAGAGTGAGTAAAATAGAGGAGCACAAATGAGTATGTGAGACAATAACTTATAATGTTATAAACTATGCTGGACAGGCTGCACATCCGTGGCACTGCTTTGTACAAGTGCAACGATCTTAAGGCTAAACAGTACAAAAAAAGTTGTGTTTTTAGCCCAATAGATAGCAGCACTGTCGTGGCCAAATTAATTTTACTGATTACTCATTTATTTTTTATCCGATTTGAAAAAATAAAACTGTTTTGTAATCAGTATAAAGTTGTTAAAGGCGCTATGCTTTCTAATTTTCGAAAACATTTCTTAATAAATTTTTACAATTAATAACTTTTAAAATAAGTCAAAATTTGACTAAAACAGGTAGTCATTTTTAGGGCAAATTTTTTTGAATAATTTTAAAGTTTATTTCAAACAAATCGGTTGAACGGTTTTGTCAGAAACGCGTTTTTGGTTCCAACGTTGTGTCACTCGTTGAACAGCTAACTGACACGCGCACGCACCGACGCGACGCGACGTAGCGCCTTCTCTCTCTCTCTCTCTCTCTCTCTCTCTCCTCACAGGCACATACAACCCATCCTCGCGGCTCGCAGCTAGGAGGATATATGGGAAACGGAAGCATTTCCCGGTGCGAGTCGTCACTGAGCGAGCGCGTGGCGTGATGAATTTGTTTGATGGCGCGCGGGTTGGGGGGGGGGGGGAATACGCGCGAAAAAATACTAGAGATAAACCTTGCAAAATCGATTCCGACGGAACCACTGGTTCGATCTTCAGTCTGAAAAATTATTAATTCATTTCTCCATCAAATCTTCAAAATGACTACCTGTTTTTTCTTTTAAAAATATTCCTTTTAGCAGTTACAAAGTATTTTTTTTATTAAATAAAAAATAAAAAAAATCGTTAGCATAGCGACTTAAAGATACATATTAGAAGTACAAATCAGTTTTCAAACCAATTTTTACTCAAACGGTAAGCGAGTAATCAGTAAAATGAATTTTCATAATTTTGAAGCGCTACGTGGCGGCAGTATTTGGAACTACTGCCGGGGTGTTTAGCCTTAACGTAGCAACGTAGTATAGGCAGTTTTGTTGATTAGATGTGTAATCGATGGTGGGGCGCACAAATTTTCAAGTGACGAAAAACTATTACTATTTCTGATCTGCTCAAAAGATATTCACCACTAGTGATGCATTTTTACTTTCTCACTATACTGTACTATAGTATAGAGAAAGTATAGCGATCGCAAAAAAATCGATGTTGAGATTGTTGTGGAAATATCCGTTTTGGGACCCCCTGAGTCCAAAAAAGTGGTTTTTACAAAATGTCTGTCTGTATGTATACAAAGCTAGAGCGAAAACTATTCGATCGATTTCATCCAAATTTGCACCAGACATGTCAAGTAGGCCTGTATAGATGCACGATAAACGTTTTTGAAATTTTTTGAAAAACAACCACCTTTTTGGCAAAACAATCCCAAAAAATCAGTTATTATTTTTTTATAAAAAAATCGGCTATACGATTTTGATAAAATTTGGCTTATTTGTAGCCATTCATGTACCCTACCATATGCAAAAAACAGCATCTTTCTAAAAATTCTCGTTTAGCTAATAATAATAATAACTGATTTTGGGGTTTTTTGGCCATAAAGGGGGTTGTTTTCAAAATTTATCAAACCTCTTTTCGTGCATCCATACAGGCCTAATTGACGTATTTGGTGCAAATTTGTTCGAAATCGATCGAATAGTTTTCTCTCTAGATAATAATAATAATATGTATTAGATAATGTCCTTCTTTAATAAATCGAAATCTCTCCTACCCCACCTACAATTATGAAGTCTTAGTGAATCTGTTTAATAATTTAAATATGTTTGTGAGAAAGTATGTGCCAGTTCCTGGTACCGTTTATTTTTAAATTGCATTGGCAAACATGATATATGCCATGTCAAAATTTTCAGAGGGGTTTTGTGCTCCCCCCCCCCCTGTTTAATAATTTAAATATGTGAGAAAGTAGGCCTATGTACCAGTTCCTGGTACCGTTTATTTTTAAATTGCATTGGCAAACATGATATATGCCATGTCAAAATTTTCAAAGGGGTTTTGCACCCCCCCCCCCCCCCGTTACTACGCCACTGGCGCCTAGGTTGCAACATACCGTTGCTACAACCGTACGTGGAAAATGTGTTTTGCTCGTACACAGAGCGCACAACCAACGATCCGTATGTACATACGTTTTTTATGTCGTTTTTTACCGCATTAGCATTGTAGCAAGTGTCGGGTTGTTAATTTTTGCTAATGCGGTAAAAAAACCGACGGACTCGTCAGTGGTGGCGCACTGAAGTTTATAAAAACGGACTGGCTCTGAACTTATGACAGACCTAAAATTCCAGAACATAAGTGGATAGTATAAGATTTTACATGCATGTCAGTGACAGATTTTGAAGTTTTATTTTTAAAAAATGGACCGAAAATTGCCAAAAAAGATACTATATTAAGGACATTTATCTCTATTCAAGACAGGTCAGTATAGCATATTTAAGACATATAAACTAAAATTGAACTGATTTTCTATAATTAATAAATATTTAATTTTGATTAAAATTTGTTTATATTGTAGAATATAAGAAATTAATCCCAAAAGAAATTCATATTTACAGAACTTACTTTCTCTCTTCTGTACGAAGAAAGTAGCCTAAATTTATAGTTTTAAATAGGCAGGTCTCTTCAGGTTCATTTAGGCAAGCAGCAATATCCTTCCAAGCATCGGTCTTTATTAAATTCTTCTTCGTATAATTCCCTTCTTTAGAACTCCACAGTACAGTACAGTTCAATTAAAGAACACATTTTCTCATCAGACTAATAATTCATTGTTGCGGGGTTGGTGCGTGAACCACTACTAACTTGCCACAGACACGGCTCAACTGCAACTGAAAATTCTTTTATGTTCGTTAAAAAATCGATAGGAGATGGATCGCGGTGGTCTGTTGCAGCAACCGCTCGTTGGAGGTATGTTGACATGTGGCCTACAAACTGGTGCAGGCTCGGCGCGATAGTGTATCTCCGCCTTTAAAGGCGTTTTCTTGTTTTTTTGTAAAACAAATTAATTGTTTCTCTGAAATTTAAACTCACTAATTTTAAAAGACCGCAACTGTTTGTGCCTTAATCTACGGTTAGAGTGGCTGCGTGTTCTAACGAAAATGAATTCGTCAGAATAGTTTAGATTTGTTGGACAGAACATAGTGGTTTCAATGCAGGCGTGTTCCAAATATCAGTTTGCTTTTACCTACCAAATGCGAACTAATAGACGATGCGTATTACCTTGAAAATCTGGAAAGTATTTTTTAATAAGTAGTGAAAAATAGTAGTACAGAATTACGTTAACGTATTGTTGGAGGCAAGAGGCGGTATGAGATAGAATGACAACCAAAAATATATTTCTAAAGCAATTATATCCAAATTCCGACCGCCAGACACTTGTTTTAAAATACGAGAATAATTTGACCACGCAGCTGAACCGCATACGTGAGTTGAGCGAATTTCCTAAATTAAGTTTATATGATTTAGGGTTTCAACAAGTATTTGGGAAAATGGTCTACTCACGAACAGCTGAATAGCCGCCTGCGTGTACAAAATAAAAATATTAGTAGAATTAGTTTGCTCTCAGCCTTTAGCCCCTGCTCACTCTTAGCTTTGTTCCCCTTGCAGCGGAAAAACTCTGAGAGTTTGCACCTCGATATTGTTGCCTCTGATTATGGAGTTCTTTGTAGCAGACAAACTCGTAAGCATCCCGGCCGTCGGACTATGTAGATTTTAATCAGCTATCTTTACAGCATTTTACGTTTTAAACGATTTTGAGGGAACCAGACACAGTCTTTAAGGTCGTTTAAAAAACATAACATGCAGAATAATATCCTTTATTTATTGTTTTAAATAAACCCCCAAAAATGTCATACCAGTACGAAAAATCTAAAATTAAATTTACTTCCGGTAAAAAAAAATGCTTAAAGTTGTCGGATTTTTGCTAACAAACTCGTCCGAACCACTGAAAAAACCCAACGTGTGCACCAAATTTTGACCAAATCGGACGTAAAATGCGGTCGTTAGAGTACGAATACATGTATATATATAACACGTTTAATGATGCTCAAAAACTGTTCTGGGGGCCAAGATCGGTGCTCCCGACCTTAGATCGCACTGCTGATAACGGTCACTGCAATAGCTCATTTTTCCTATGGAAATTCGCTACTAATAAATTAGTTCACATTCAGTGTTAAGGCCTATTGATCATAACCTACAATAAGCACATGGATCAGAACTAATGCGAATAAACAGTACCAGGAACTGGCACATAATTTCTCACAAAAATATTTAAATTATCAAACAGTTTCACTGTGACTTCATAATTGTAGGTGGGGTAGGAGAGGTGATTTATTAAAGTAGGAGATTAACTAATAAATATTATTTATTAGTTAATAAATAATAAGTAGGCGTGCATCTATACAGGCCTACTTGACCTGTCTGGTGCAAATTTGTTTGAAATCGATCGAATAGTTTTTGCTCTAGCTTTGTATACATACAAACATACATACAGACAGACATTTTGTAAAAAACACTTTTTTGGACTCAGGGGGTCTCAAAACGGATATTTCCACAAAAATCTCAACATCGATGTTTTTGCGATCACTATACTTTCTCTATACTATAGTATAGTGAGAAAGTAAAAATCAAACTCGTTTGAACGACCAACTAGTTATGATGTGTTCGTGCGTATTCTGCAGAGGCGCTGGTAGGCAATGTAAACACTTTCATTTCATTCGCATTGTTTGATTGTTCACTGTAACCGTAGCCTTAAGTTAAACATTAAAAGAATTTAGAAAAATTATCTAAAATATTTACGTTTAGCAAATTTAAAGTAAATATTGGTAAATATGTTTTACCAACGGAACTGTGACACATTCAGGTTTTTTTTGTACCAGCACGAAAGTCGTAATAGTACCGGATAGGAATTTTGCGATTCTAGAAAATGTATGACCCTCCCAATCTCAACCAGCTATAAACCGTTTAATATAAAACTCAAGCCTAATGGGAATGAATTCTTTAACCGAAGGAGGGGAAGCGCCAAGGAGGGGAGAAGTAGATTATACTGTTACTCCATTCTGCTTCTACTCCCTCCCGCCTCCTGCTGCACTATTTACTTTGCTTTCATCTTTAATTCAGATTCAGTATTGAAGCAGTGTGAATAGTGAATGTTACAGTGTTAAAGATATACAATGCCTCCAATTGGTCCACAGGAAGGTGAGAGCTTATACGATATATTATTTGTATATATTAGCATAATACCGAATACTGCATTTTTATATCTACTAGTCTACGTAATTACGTAGGCAGCTTAGGCTATCTTTTTATTGAATCTGGTATGCATAACAATTGTTTTGGCGCGATTTATAGCGTACGCTGTCTAAACCGTTAAAGATAAAACAAAAAAATAAACTGAAGAAATGTTTTCAATGAAATGATATACCTTACAAAAAGTTGAAAAAGTATAAGTCTATCCAGTACGGATTTCTTAAAATAACAATTTTACGGTACATACAAGTGATAACAATTTTGCACTATACAAACGTTTTGTCAGCGTTTACGACGAACGTTAGATAAATTGTTACAGATACAGTAAAACAGTAAGGCGAAAAACATTATCGATGGAAGATCTACAAAAAGGTCGCAAAAGTAAAAGTCAATCACGGATTTCTTGTTATGCCAATAACCATTTTAGTTGATAAAATGATAACAATTTTACACAATACAGATTGTTGTTACATGTTATGATGAACGTTTGTTAAACTGTTAATGTGTACAGTATTATGTATAAATAGGCCTACCTTAATATTCCTTCTAGTGATCCACTTGTGGTAATTTTTCACTACCGCTGTTTCAAATGCTCATGCATTCATATCTTCAGGTGTCTATCACTCGTACGAGATCGTTAAAACATTATTAATTGTTAACACAACACATAACACGTACAATTATACAAAATTCGTCGCCGTATTTCAAATTCGTCGCCGTACCGGTTGAAATACGGCGACGAATTTTGTATAAATGTATGTGTTGTGTTAACAATTATTTAGAAATGGTGACAAACTCCAGTGTTTCAGTGTTTTAGTTATAGTCCAGTCAAATAGTGTTTTTTCCAGGATAAAAATATAGAAGTTTTTTTTTCTCACTCGTTCTATATGTTTTTTGGAGTGGTGAATCCGAATTTCACTAACTTTGATACTTCCCAAGGATATGGCTTCACAACGAAAATCGCAAAAAACCTCAACATTTTCGACGTTTTTAAAGCTTTTTGCCAAAAAGTCATAAAACTATGCCTTTTTTTAAAATAGACCATTCTGTACAAAAATACAGTTTACTAAATTCCCTACAAAAATCACTCCTCGAATGTATTTTTTTGTTGAATGGTTTGGCCGCTTTAGCGCGCTGAAAAGGGCCAACATTTTCTACTTTGTAGAAAACCCATTTTTTATTAGTTTTTCGCTTGTAACTCAAAAACTATGCTTGTAGTTACAAGAAAGTTTGCATTAATTAAAACAAATGCATATTATATATACGTATATAAACTACTATCCCGTATAATACTTTCCACCGTTGCTGGTATTTCTTGGTCATTGCCAAGCTATCTCGTGAAACCTTTAATTGCATTACATGCTAATTACCATCAACAATCATTGTTATTTTTCCTAGCAACGAAGTTGTGTATAACGGGTGTCCCCGAACTCTCTGGACCCCTTTTGTGGATATGTTCCTGGGATCCAGACAAACGTATTTCACAACATAAACATGGGTCTACGGTGCTTATTTTTTCGTCTGTCTGTCTGTATGTCTTTTTTACAAAATACTTAATGCTTCTGGAAGTAAAAAAGATATTGAGCTCAAACTTTGTATACCTATTTGTTGCGTAACCTTTTATCACTGTACGAAAAATTAGAACATTATTTTAAATATTTTCAAAATGGCGGTCGTTTATAGTTTTTAATATTAAATATCTCAAAAACCGCTAACTTTACAAAATATTTACAAGAGACAAAAAAGTTTACTTCTTTAATGGCAAACACAATGTTTTTTTATTTTGCCTGTAGCTCAAAGGATAACAGAGATATTGAAAAAAATGGAAAATGTATTTCTTGGTAGTTGTCAACAATACCCAGAATTACTCTAGAAACAAAACATTTTAAAGTTATACTGAGCTAAACTAATAAGTTATTTGCATAATGTTTCGAGCACTTTCTGAGCTGATTCCACTAGCAAAAATAATAAACATGTTCATATATCCATCGTTAGAGCTGGCGTAAGATTTCACCCATGTTTCAGATTACTCACAGAAACGAATCAATATTGAAATATGTAGGGCGTTAATTAAGGTGTAAAATTTAATTTAATTTACGTATATTGAGCAGATAAATTTAATAAAATAGGTCCCAGTTCTGTAACTGCAGTAATTGTTGCGATATTTGACCCAAAACGCAAAATTCGGTCTTAATAAAACAGCTAATACTTTTATTTGTAAACATGGTCACATTGTTGTTATTTCTCATTCGATTTGATTAATTAAGCTACTGTTAAATTTGTACTTAAAAGGTGGATATTTTATAACTCAGTAATATATTTTTAAAGATTTGAGATCTGTGAGTAATCTGAAACACGGGTGAAATCTAACAAAGCATTTCCAGACCTATGAATTTACGAACATTTTTATTATTTTTTGCTAGTGGAATCAGCTCAGAAAGCTCGAGAAACATTATGCAAGTAACTTATTACTTTAGCTCATAATAACTTTAAAATATTTTGTTTCTAGATTAATTCTGGGTATTGTTGACAACTACCAAGAAATACATTTTCCTTTTTTTTTGGTTCAATATCTCTGTTATCCTTTTAGCTACAGACAAAATAAAAAAATATTGTATTTGCAATTAAAAAAGTAAACTTTTTGTCTCTTGTAATTTTTTTGTAAAGTTAGCGGTTTTTGAGATATTTGATATTAAAAATTATAAACGGCCGCCATTTTGAAAATATTTAAAATAATGTTCTAATTTTTCGTACAGTGATAAAAGATGACGCAACAAATAGGTATACAAAGTTTGAGCTCAATATCTTTTTTACTTCCAAAAATGATAAGTACTTCGTAAAAACACATACAGACAGACAGACGAAAAAATAAGCACCGTAGACCCATGTTTATATTGTGAAATATGTTTGTCTAGATCCCAGGAACATATCCACAAAAGGAGTCCAGAGAGTTCGGGGACACTCTGTATAGTAGTAGAACCAGTACATTCAATGTGACAAAGTTAGAGACGATGTTTTTGAAGTGATCAATAGCATGCCCAATGCGGCGACAGCGTAGTTTTTATAGCACAGCTGTCAAGGTTTTCTACAGTCTTTACTTATACAAGTGATGATAAGAAAGAATGTTATCAGCTGGATAATAACTAACTGGAGAAGATAAATAATGGCTGGGTTACATTGGTCCAGAAGAAGGGCTAGCTGACTAGGAGGAGTACTCGCTGCATTTTAGAAATGTTCGTTCACATGCAGTATAGAAAAGTATTACACTAGGTATGACGAAATGGCACAAAACACGTTTCTTTATTCGCACTCTCCACTCGACTGAACACAGGGCGAGTAAGGTGGCAGTATAAAACTGTGGTGGTGGGGGAAGGCGAGTGGGCGAGCAGCTGTCTGTCTGCTGAAACCACTCGACTCGCCCGCCAACTGGGTCTAGGAACCGACTTGCCCATCACACGACTCGCCGTTCTGTCTACATTGGTCAAGTTCTAACTCGGCCATTAACTCGCCTTTCTACTCGACCAATGTAACACAGCCCAGACCACTGTGGTTCCTTTCAACTAAAATATAACGGATGAATTAAGACAGTGACGGATTTAAGAAAAGTACCTAATCAGCAAAACTTCATCAAAGAGCCTGTTTTCATAGACATACTATTTTGATCTGATAAATCAGTTTGTTTGCATACATTGATTAGATTAGATATTAATTTTATTACCTGATATGTAAACAAACACATACAAAATAAGAACAAAACTTCACAATAATGTTTACAATAAAACAACAACCTGTTGTAATATAAAAGGAAATTTAACTTTTAAAATACAACATAAATAGCTTTAAGGGGAATAAAATATGTTCAACCTCTAGAGCTATGCCGTTTTGAGGTTGCAGAAGTAAATTATTGTAATTTACTTGTAAAAAAAAGTAAACAAATTTATGGGAGCAGTTAATTTTACAATAAAAAATAAAATAATTCGACCACACAGCTGAACCGCTTACGTGAGTTGAACAAATTTCCATAATTAAGTTTACATGATTTATGGTTTCAACCAACTATTTGCGAAATTGGTCTACTCACGACGGCGCTGAACAGCTGCCTGTGTGTACGAAATATATTAGTAGAATTTATTTGCAACTAAGCCTCCAGCTTCGACTCACGCGCTCCTTCGTTCCACTCGCAGAGGAAAAACTCGCTTTGCGGGTATGTACCTCGACCTTGAGGCATCGGGTTATGAGCTTCGCTTCGCTCGCAGCGTACAAACTCGGCCTTAGGCTTCGGATAGAAGATGCCCCTACGGTAAAATCTACCACGTGAATTTGAGCCAGGTACTTTTATCGTATTTTACGTTTTGATCGATTTTGTAAGATTATAGGCGAGCTATAAGGTCGTGTAAAAAAAACAAAATATGCAGAATAATAGCCTACATTGAATTTTTTAGATAAAACTCTAAAAAGTTTCATTTTTGTACGGAAAATTTTAAAAAATAGTTACTTCCTGTAGAAAACGTACTTCTGGTTGTCGGATTTTTTTGGCTAACGAACTCGTCCGAGCGACGTAGACAACCAACGTGTATACCAAATTTGAACCAAATAGAACTTAAAATGTGGCCGCTAGAGTGCGAACACATATGCACACACATATATATATATATATTAAAGTGATCTATTGCTACAAATGTCCCTTTTGTAAATAGATGAAACAGCATAAATATACATACATGGGCCTATATATATATAATATTTAATGACACCCAAAATCGTGTTCTGGGGGCCATGATCGGTGCTCATTTACTACTCCCGACCTTAGGTACCTTAGGTCACTGCAATAGCTCATTTTTCCTATGGAAATTCGCTAATAAAACATACTATTGGCTACGCCCCTGGACGCTTCGCGTCCCAATCCCGCCTCAGCATACGGCCTCAGATTGCTTCGCTTCGCTTGGAAAACTTGCTAAAGACTCTCTCTAATCTTTGGCTCGTTTGTACCTGGGTGACCGAGCATCGCTTAGTATTTTTAACATCTGGATTGTATCTATTTGAATACTTAGTGACTTTAAAGGTGGTATAAAAAGAAGTTGTATCTGTTCGCCTTCTAAGTAATTTGAAATGTGGTATGAAAAGAATTTCAGAGTTTAAATTTTGTGCGCATTTTTCAGAATTTATGCGCATTTTTGCAGACATATTAGACCTAGCGCATTCGATTTCTCTTTTAAAGTAATAGGATTTAGAGCAGAACATGCAAATAGCGCAAAATGAAAAACAATAAAGACAAATTATAAACAAGAACCTAAACAAACTTATCAAACTAATAAAAAGCTTTAACAATACATACAGTACTCCTTCTACATACAAATTCAAAACTACTTCTTGTCTCACACACACCCCTACGTGGTCGGCGCACCCTATCCGAGGACTTTACCTTCTCGTGGCTATCAGAGGACACCGGTTAAATATAACTTCTTAAATTTAGATTCCAGGAATATATTATCAGCTTAAATGAAGAAACAGAGCTCATACTAAACACACTTATTATTTCAATTATTTAAAGAATTTGTGTTTGCATCCGAGGACCATGAGATTTCAAAATATACACGACGACAGTGTGTTTTGTATACGAGGACATGTTAAAGAAAATGGTTATACGAGGACCATGTTGTCCAAGTATTTACGAGGACAGTGTCTTTAACTACACTCGATTCCACGTTCACCGTGCAGTACAGATCTTACGGGAGAATAGACATGCTACTACCATTACAGCGAACATCACGTTTATTGTCATAAGGGTTGCGTCAACTGACCGAGCTTAGCATGGGAGTTGGCCATTATCGCTGAGACTGTCGTAAAGATAACATGGCTTATGGGCGGTCTGTACTGCACGGTGAACGTGGAATCGGGTGTAGAAAATAGACTTTCCCACGATATTGCTTAATTATTCCAGGGCAGGAACGTCCGGTTGCTTATCTCGTCCTCCTGCGAGAATGGTCGGCAACGCTCAGCAGCAGAAAACGCAGACACAAAACCAAATACAAGAGCTTACCATATGTGACTCCTTCCTGTGCTCAGAGTTTCACGAGGCGATGAGTGTTGTAGATACTATCCCACTTCTCTTTATTTTTTCTAAACATTAATCTACAGATTGATGGTTTTGAAAACAATACAGTACATAGTTTTCAAGCAAAAAGGCGCAAAAACGGCAAAATACAGTATGTCGACATGTAACGAAATATTATTGGCCGAAAATTTTAACCAGATTGTAAACAGACTGTTGTAAGGACAAACGCACCGCGAGAATTTTGGTTAATTTATTTTGAAAATTTACAAGCTTTATTGCAGATTATAGTACCTAATTACAATATATAAAGCTGTTTATAACATAGGTAAATGTAAAACATAAATGGCGAGTGGCTAACTAAACAAACAATCCTTAACTTAAAATAAATAAGAATGACAACAATTACCAATCAAATACAACTGACAACAAATCTTATGTTAATTAGAACATAGATAAAATAACCAGACTTTCCAACCACTACTTAAAATATGTAAGATAAATAAAAAAGTCAAAACTTAAGTGATTATTGCATAAGAAAATACTGAAATATGCATCAAATATAAACTGCAACAATGCAGTGGCTATGCTCCGCTCGCCGGCGTAAAAGTCAATGAGCTTGGCCCTCGCCGCTCTCAGCTGAGAGCCGGTTCTGTTACCTACCGCGTAATAAATGTAAACAATGCGTCTTGAAAAAGGAGGTTTATGCTATAATACTATAGTTCACACCGCTTTACTGTTTACATTGAAAAGCCGTGCCGGTGATTTTGTGTGGTTGGTACACTAGTGAGTATGATTTCTCGTTCTTTCAGCTGCAGTGATGGAGTGTTCGGATCTTCTAAGTGAATCTGATGATTACAATCACTTGGCTGAAACTGTTCAAAATTGAAACCAATTATTTATTTTCATTTGATTTATTTATATATTTTTACCGTAAAACATGTTTAATTATAAACAAATTAATAATTACCAGTTTATCAATATTCTAATCATGAATAATGATTTGTTTACTTCACTTTGTTGACTCGTTTCATTACTCGCGACTAGTTCGTTATCCTCACCACAAAATGGCGGCGGCGGCAAGCAATTTTGTTTAGCAGTGTGACCGCCAGGTGTACCAAATAAACCTCCCTGGTCTTGTAAGCAACAATTTTGGTAAACAATATATCTAGGTGAAAGGAAAGCAGATTATACTGGCGAGCCATTGTGGCAGACGGGGAATGGGTTACATTTTCTAAAGCATAATGTATGTTGAAAACATTTTTACTGCGATTTTTAAACGTCGGGATGTAAAAATGTATTTGCTGTAAACTAACCATAGTCGGCATTTTTGTTCTCACGACATAAGAATCAATGTTAAAATCATAGTTAACACGACGCGTAGTTTGCCGAGTCAGAGACGACCTTGAATCTGTCAACAGACGACGAGCCGTCTATTTCTTAGAAAACCAACGTTCTCACAGCGTGGGGTGGTGCCCATAAACCATGTTATCCTTACGACAGTCTCCGAGATAATAGCCAACTAAAAAACATCAACCCCCATGCTACGCTCAGCCAGTTGACGCAACCCGCATGACAATAAACGTGATGTTGGCTGTAATGGTAGTAGCATGTCTATTCTCCCGTAGACCTGTACTGCACGGTGAACGTGGAATCGAGTGTAGGCATAGCCGGTAATTGGCGGGCCGTGAGAACAGTACGTGAGCTAATCCGAGGTTCGCGTCTTCACAAACATGCTCCTTGATGTTTCATGAGTTAAAAAGTCACGCACTGGTTTAATATTGGATATATAAAGAAAATTTGAAGGTAGATTTGATTGAGGAATTTACTCTATGTAAAAATACTATTTTATTAAGATTTCAAAAAATGTATCCGCCATCTTCTATCCGTCATTTTGAATGTAACTGTTTTTTAAATAAAATTTGCACATTTATTTTGAAAAATCAAACAGCAAAATGGGGCGAAATCAAAAAACACGATTTCGTAGTTTTTTGGCCGCCGTTTTTAATCGGTTAAAGATATGGATGTGCAAATTTCACCGTGGGTTTCTCTTGAAATTCTACATCGAAATGATGTATCACATGACCAACTTCCCATTTAAAAAAACAAAGTTACAGTCAAAATGGCGGATGAATTTTGAAATCCTAATAAAATTGTATTTTCACATAGAGTAGGTTCCTCAATCACATCTACCTTCAAATTTTCTTTATATACCTTACGAAATATTAAAGCAGTGCGGGACTTTTTGTACACCCCGTATAAGTTCGCCAACTGTCCCGTTTACTAAACTTTTACCCTTCTGGTTTGCTGACGACGGTAATAGCTTTTCCCATATGGGAAATTTGTTAAATTAGTTTAAAGCTGCGTTAGGACTGCTGAAATGGTCCGAGATATGCACAATCTGATCTAATGACTGTCATTCACCGTCAGGTGAAACTATAGAAAACTTATTTATAAAGTCCCAAAACCCTTCCCCTCAGTTTCCCTCTTACCACCCCCAACTCATAAATTTGAAATGGACACATATGCTTGTGATACATCAATTTGATGCCCTTTAAAAACCATGAATTTCTGTGATAAAAAAATAAAACCAGTTAAATCACAAGTTTTATTAAGTTACTGTTATAATTTTATATTATTTAAAAGACGTACGGTACAGAGATATTCTAAATCGGTTTACACTTTTAATGAGAACCTTAGAAAAACCTATTTTCAAAATCCCTTTAACCCCACTCCTATCACCACATGTCAACAATTTGTAATGAACACATACGACTTGTGATACATCAAATTAAAACCCTTTATAAAACATGAATTTCTATGGTAATAAAATAAAAACTGATTAACATATTTTTACGTTAAATCGAGAACAATATCAACCGCTTTTTCAGGCCACAAGTAAAGAAATTAAAGCGAAAGTGTAGCATGAAATCAAAAGCATAAATTATTATTTTTTCTTATCACGGCATAAGATAAGGAGTTCCTTGTTATCATCCTGTGATCAGGATAGCTTGACTCTTGTTTATTTCATGGTGTTAACTTTGTCCAATTTTAAAAATTGAAAGTTGTGATAAGTTATTATATTCATAGTGCAATAAATTATCTTAATAAAATTCTAGAAAATAACTTTAAATTTATCGGCTCTAGCCGATTTTTATTTTCTTATTCATGTTTTTTAAAGGTCATCAATTTGATGTATCACAATTCATATGTGTCCATTAAAAATTTTTGAGTGGGTTGTGGTATGAGGGAAACTGGGAAGGGGGTTGCAATTTTGTAAATAGGTTTTCTACGGTTAGACTTGAGTGCGTTAGTTGATTTTTATTTTATTACCACAGAAATTCATGATTTTTAAAGGGCTTTCCAATGATATGTCACAGATAGGGATTGCCATTTAAAAAATTTAAGTTGCCTCCTTTATCTGCTCTTTTAAAAGGCGAGCAACATTTTTAAATCGCCTTAAACACCAGAAAAAGTTTTATGATAGGTATGTAGATGTTTTGCATTGATATAGCAATCCATTTAAATTATATCGAGGTGGATCAGGACTTACTTTACACTCTGTATATACAGAGTAGATAGAATTGCCAAAGTCAGGAACTGGACATGCTCTGTCGCGGAGCAATTCAACCTGTGCAAACCTCTTGCCGCCACCATTGCTGTAACAGCAGACCCCGCCCTTGTCCCCACTCCGTAAATAACAACAGCAGTTCTACCAACGTTTAGGCTATAGAGTAAAATTATGGAACCATCAGAAACGAGCGTCAGCGATGCCCTGTTTCAACTCAACCAATTATTATTTCGTTTGTCTGTTTGTTACTGAAATTTAGCATAAATAATTAGTCAGGAAGTCAAGAAAAATGACGTATGTGTATAGATTTTTGTAAAATTTGTATTTGTTTAATATTATTATACACTATGTAAATGAGTCGCAACTTATATTACTCAAATTGTTTATAATAGTAAACAAACTGCGTGATCTGAACCTTAGCTGAATGGTTAGATTCAGTGTGTGATTTCAGTTCTAATAAATTTATAAGGATTTTATCCCATGAACCATGAATAATTACTTTTTTTACTTTTTCAAATAGGCCTAAGCATAGGGCCTACATAATTATTTCAACATAAGTTATAAAATTGTAACCTGTAAAAAGTTATTAATCGAAACAAATTCAAAACTAAAACTATGAACCAAATAAAACTTAGTTAAGGTGTATTTAAAAATGTAATTATCAACTCCTATGAAAGCTAGTGTACGTCCGTACGTAGGCCTACACCCATACATTCGTGCGTACGTACATACATACTTACTTACGTAAGTAAAATATAATATAGCAGCTGATTTCAACTATCCTACTAATATTATAAATGTGAAAGTTTGTATGTTTGTTTATTTGTTTGTTTGTTTGTTTGTTTGACTGACAATCACGCAAAAAGTACTGGATGGATTTGAATGAAATTAGGCACACATATAGATCATGACCTGAAATGAGACATAGGCTATAAATCATTTTGATTTAAGGGTTGAAACAACCCCTAAAACAATAAATATTTATTATTATACATCCATTAAGACTAGAAAGCTGGAATTTGGTACATTTATTTCTTACAAGGTACATATAAAATGTAAACTATATTTACATTTTACACTGTTCTGCTAAGGGGTGAAATTGTAATAACAACCCCTAAACCATTACAAATTAATTATTATACTTCCCATAAAGCTAGAGAGCTGGAAATTGGTGCATTCATTTCTTACAAGATATATATAAAAAGTAAACCATATTTGTATTTTTCAGTGTGCTGGTAAGGGGTGAAAGTGTAACAACAACCCCTAAAACAATACGAAATAATTATTATACTTCCCATAAAGCTAGAGAGCTGGAAATTGGTACATGTATTTCTTACAAGACAATTTATACAGTGTAAACCATATTTTCTTTTATTCACGTGCTTCTTAGGGGTGAAAATGAGATACAACTCCTAACCTAAGGCAATGCAATATTAATTTTGTTGGGTGTAGTAAGTGAGCACTGATCATGGTCCCCAAAACACACGTGATTTTCACCCCCTTCAAAACATCTGATTGATTTGAAACTTTGAACACTTATCAAGTTTCTACGGCAATGCAATATTAATTTTGTTGGGTGTAGTAAGTGAGCACTGATCATGGACCCCAGAACACGAGGTGATTTTCACCCCCTTCAAAAAGTCGGATTGATTTGAAACTTTGAACACTTATCAAGGACCGATGACAATGCAATATTAATTTTGTTGGGTGTAGTAAGTGAGCACTGATCATGGTCCCCC
>JAGFPH010002941.1:72032-94594 GCA_018207615.1 Philaenus spumarius | reverse complement strand
CCCCCCCCCCCCCCTAAACTGTATACGCCCATGTGCAGGGCACACTGTCAGATAACGGTCAAGGTGAAACAGATAACGCCGGCGGCGGCGTTTGCAAATCTTAAAAATCAGTGATATTTTAATTTAAAAACGAAAAGTGTTTTTCTTTTCTATTATTATCTATTACAGAATTATCGCTAAATAACTGTAGCATTTTTGCGTGATCAATCTAAGCTACTCTTGCAATCATCTGTAATACTTAAACAAACCCTGTGTAGCTTATAGTTTGGGGACATGTTTACAACTTCAATCGTTATAATATCTTGTGAAGTTGATTTTCTTTAAATATGAGTTACAGAACTAATGTATGCTATAATAAGCGTTATAATATTTGCTTTGGGGTTACAAACTGTGTATAAATACAACCTTTTATCATCAATAATAAATATTTGTTTATACTAATTTGAAGAAGAGATATCTATTCGTTTGGTTATGGAAACATTCGTACATCTTCGTATAACATAATTATAAACATTTTCAATTATTAATTTCTTCACTATAATATTAATATCTTTTAAATCATTTGATCTATCAATATGAAATAGAAAGCAATTAAAAGATAGTATTTTTATCTTTCTTTAAATATATAATAACGTATGTAGATTAAAATGTTTAACAAATAGGCCTACAGTTTTATAATCCTTATTATTGTACACATTTACCGAGTTAAAAATCCTCGTCAGAATAGTGAAATAGGCCTAGATAAGTATAACTTAATGTTGTTTTTAAATAGTTGGTTTTGTAAATAATGTATTTCTGATTAATTAATTTAGGTATTTCTGCATCTAATTAATCAGCCTGTGATGTTTCACGGAGGCTTACTAGTAATATTATATTTGTAAAATATTAAATACAAATGTTAAAGACAAGTTAAATAATAGCCTATCGTAATGAAACGGGTTAAATTCAAATTAGGTCTATAATATAAATTAAATTAGAAACATTGTAAAATGAATAAGGCTTTGAAAAGTTGTTAACTGTGTAAATAATATAATTATATGAGATGATTGCAACACTGGTTATAGCATAAACGGTCAATGGTGGGGAGAGAGCAACCATATTGGTCAGAGGGCGTGGTGGGCTGGTCTAGTAATGGCTGCGGCAGTAGGGGGGAGCACGATGAATCCCCTCGAACATAGCGGGGTCCGAGCAACGACAGTTGCCGACACGAAAAATTCTGCGCTCCCTACGTTCGGAGTGTAGGCCCTACATTTTTATTTTCCACTCACTATAATACAACAATACACAGAGTGTACACAATTGTATTTATTTTTTACAAAAACTTCACACATTATGTAATCTTTAGATTATTTTAGAATCCTTATTATATTTTAAAAATGAAAATATAGACACTCGCTGGCCTTTTTAGTGCATACAAATAACAACTGTAATGTTTAAATGTCCTAATTAATACAAACAAAATAATAAACTACGTTTCTTAAAAAATAAAACTACATTAGCAATACAATAATATTGTATATCTGCAATGATATACGAGATATACAATAAAAGTAAATTGCTACTTATATTTACGCATGCATACACACCAAAACCATACACATATAATTTACAAACATGTACTCACCTTTATCCGTATACCATACCACTAAATTCACCACTAAATAACCACTAAATTCATAGTCACGTTATTATATAATATACAACAGACATACAAAGTAATACAAGTTCTGGCAATATTGCTATATGAATAATATTCATAGAATGAATTAAGAATAAATTTGAACACATCACTGCAGTAAAGTAGACTACATTCAACATCAGTAACTTGAAAACACTATTGTTTTACATATTTTTTAAAATTTAGCATGAGTATTTTATTTGGCTTATTCTTGGTAGGTTGCTAAACAGTTTAGATCCCATGAATAGTAGAACAAATTTTAAAAGTATGGAATCTAGTTCTTGGCAAAATTTGTATTATGCTCCTTTAAAAATATTTTCTCTGCAAAAAGTATTTTGTGCTTCAGTAACATTAATATTAGATTTAAAAATTGCAAACTAAATTATAAAATAGACAACACAACAGAGGATCCAGCAACATATTTTACATCATTGTGCATTGCATGCCTACTGATATTTAGATTTGCTTGATTGGACTACGACTACAACGTACAATACACATGAATGCAGTAGGTTACAGCCTTACTCCCTTGTGAGCTTGATCTGGTCTATTAAATAAGAAAACTATGAAGGTTCAACAAAAATACTTTACTCTAACAAAACAAAATCATTCATCATCCTTACATCCTATAATATTTTACATGGGTAACTATATCAAAATGTTAAAAATAAGCATGTAAATTGTTGTTTAACACGTTCATTGCTACGCAAATTTCGTATATCCTTTGCTAGGAGCTGACCTTTTATTTTTTATATTTATTGCCTAAATGAGTAGAAATGTCTTTTTTTTTATTTTTGAACCTTGCTACGTATTAATCACTAATATTTTTCCATAGCACAAAGGCATGCGAAGCACGCAATGCACTGTATATTGAAAATACTATAAAAACGGGGGTTGGCGTGCGAATCACTCAATGAACTGTGTACTGAAAATACTCCCAATGCGGGGGTTGTCGTGGGAATCACGCAATTTACAGTGTATTGAAAATATTCCCAATATGGGGGTTGGCGTGCGGAGCTCGCAATGCACTGTGTATTGAAAATACACCCAATACGGGGGTTGGCGTGCAAAGCACTGTACGTCGTCCGCTTCTCATACTGTTCAGAGTTAAGCTCACATGTGCGTCCTTAGCAGTGTACGTGTTAGAAGGGTTTAAATTCAAATCCCTGGTGCTGACCAGACCCCCCCCCCCCCCCCCGAAAAGTTTTCCTGGCTACGTACCTTATAAACATAAAGATATCTTGATGGAAGTCTGCATGGAATTTAATAACGGGAAAGAGTGTTCAATTTTACTTGTAAATGGACTAATCTATTCCTCGAGCTACACCTTTAAGAGGTATTTTCTGCCTTAATAGAGTAGTCAGAATCACCCATCATCCGCCCGCTAATTCATAGATATGTTAATAAAACAACTGCTGAAACAACAATGCATCATTGAACTTCAGTGTCTGTGTATTCTTAACATAGCCTCAGTTGTTTTGATAAAGTTTGTTCCATAGTGAAATGCAAGTTATTTACTCAAAACTGTAGGTGGAAGAAAAATGTTGTGTGTCTTACAGGAAAATAGTATCTTAATCGACCTCGCTGCATTTCCTGTTGGGGTGACAAAGTGATAATTTCCTCCCTTAAGGGGGCGCTACCCTGTCCGCCGTATTGAATTGATTCCCATAAGAGCAATGCTACAGAATAAGACATTTTTTCCCGTTAATTCGTGGAATAAATTAAAAAATTTGGTTTCGTATTGAAGTACTGTCATATGCGGATGTTGATTGCCGAATACATTTTCAAAAACCGATTTATTGTTTTCATAAAAATATGATATAAATAGTAAAAAATAGTAAACGTTATTAATTTTTTACTCAGTTGCAAAAGGAGATATAGCAAAAAACCTTAGCAATCAACACCCACAATCTATTTTACTCTAAGAAAAAAAAATACAGCTTTTGTTTTTTTACAAAAACAACAGAAAAATATGCTTAATAGTGAAGGTATGTTCTGGTTATTTAACATTGAAATTGGTACCCAACTTCGCCTTTTTGAATGTAGAGAGCCGAGCCTTAAGACACAAATAACTATTTCGGTATTTTCAGTTAGCTTTTTAAATTCATAATTAGTTATTTTAATTGATTTCTTTGTTTCTTTAACTCTAAATAAAAATAAAAATTAGACCGGGAAAATTGTGCGTAGGATATTTGCAAGTAGAGTATACGGTACTTATAAATGTGCGGTATTATTTGTTTGCTATAAACTGATGTGAAAATTTTTTGAAGAAACAGACATAACTTTTGTTAAAACCGCTCACCTAAAATACTGTTTTAGTATCAAAATAAACGAAATATGTAAACTAACTACAGTAGTTGTATTATTTGTGGAATATCCAATTTGTTAAAATGTGCTGTATTATCAATTCCTGTTGGTGGAAGTACGACGGACTGTCAGATAATAAACAGTAGCTAGCCTACAAATAAAGTACTCAAGGGCAGGCGTCCATCATGTCAACACCTCCGTGTACCTAAATTTAATACATATTATTATTATACGTTTGTAATTTTTGTTGTGTTAAATGGTGTTTCCACTAATCTCTCTACTATAAAAAAATCCTGTCATTCACACAAAAACTGGCGTATGCGTCAGGATCTAGGTCACCGCAACCCCGACCACCCTGAATATGAATATATTATTTTGTGTCTTGGTAATTTTGGTGAAATTTACAGTTTATAAGTTACTTGAGTTAAAAAATGATGGCCATTTTAAAACGAGTAAAGGAAATCGGTTGTTTGTTTTGAGCAAATTACGTCTTTATAACATGAATATATACATTTTCAATTTTCATTGTAAAAAGATTATTTTTGTTAAAACAAAATAACAAAAAAATATCCTCCAGATATTTTGTGGATGACCTAGAAACAAGCGGGTAATATTATATAGGCAACTTTCATTATTGACCAAGCGAAGCGAGGTCTCAGTTTTAATTCGACCGTTCGGCATTTTGTCTGTGTGTCTGTCTGTCTCACAATAACGGCCAAACGCCTTGACCAATTGTGATGATTTTTTGCATTTAATGTTCCTTATTCCTAGGCCAAGCGATGTATATATATATATATATATATGCGGTTATTTCAATTTTTCATTTTTAACCCCTTAAATAAAATAAAAATTGCAGCCGCACCGTTTCTCTCAGTTTGTGGCTTAACCGTAAGTCGAATTTAAAAACTAATTATACAGGGTGAGTTTTAAATGTCCCCCCCCCCTATTTTTTCCGCATTTCTTAAGATATCGACTCCCAACCACCGCCAAACATCATTGATTAGTTTATACTTTCTTTTGATGAGGTTCACATTTTTGGCCGCCATCTTGGATCCGCCATATTGGAATGAACTTTTATTTTTTAAATATAAAGGTAAGATTGTGACCCATCATTTTAAACGATTTTTTTCCGTAGGACACGATGCCGCAATCGGTTTTTAATTATCTGCTTTTGTTCTCAAGATATTAACAATTTTGTAAAAAATTTAAAATTTTGAAAAATCCTTGTTTTATTCATTTTTTTTTAAATGACCCTTTATCATCAGATATCACAGTTTGGTGGTAGCTTATATAGATTTTTATTAAGTTATAAATTTTTACTGCCATCTTGGGTACGCCATATTGGATTGAGATGCTTGTTTTTAATGTAAATGTGGTGTTGTGACACATGATTTTGAACTAATTTTTACGCTTTACACGCTGCCGCAAACAGATTTTTAACTTAAAATCCTTTAATTGTTTTAAAATAAATAATTATACTACAAAAATACAATTAAATCACGTTAAACTTTTTTTAAACTTTAATTGTTATAAAAGATTAATTATTCCTTAAAATAAAATTTAATTCGGCCACAATTTCAAACTCGGTGTCGTCATTCTGTTTAGGCCTACCAGGATTTTTAACACTTGCAACACTTCCGGTTTTCTAAATTTACTGACTAATTTTAAATTAAAAATCTGTTTGCGGCAGCGTGTAAAGCGTAAAAATTAGTTCAAAATCATGTGTCACAACACCACATTTACATTAAAAACAAGCATCTCAATCTAATATGGCGTACCCAAGATGGCAGTAAAAATTTATAACTTAATAAAAATCTATAAGCTACTACCAAACTGTGATATCTGATGATAAAGGGTCGATATTTTAAAAAATTGAATAAAATAAGGGATTTTTTAAAATTTTAAATTTTTTACAAAATTGTTAATATCTCGAGAACGAAAGCAGATAATTAAAAATCGATTGCGGCATCGTATTCTACGGAAAAAATAGTTTGAAATGATGGGTCACAACCTTACCTTTACATTTAAAAAATAAAAGTTCATTCCAATATGGCGGATCCAAGATGGCGGCAAAAATGTGAACCTCATCAAAAGAAAGTATAAACTAATCAATGATGTTCGGCGGTGGTTGGGAGTCGATATCTTAAGAAATACGGAAAACATTAGAGGGGGACATTTAAAACTCACCCGGTATATTGCCTGTAGCAAATTTGATTTTAAACAAAATTCTATTTTTGATTTTTTTTTCTGTATCTCTAACGGTAAGCTCACAAAATGGCCGCAAACTTCAAATTTGTTAAAAATCCTCCCAGTTTTGGTATTTTAACCATGTTTTTATACGTTTATTCTAAACCAATTCAACAAGATAAAGGTTTTTATCCGATTCAAGCTTTTTTGTAGATAAAGGTTCAAAGAGTTCATATATGCCAGTAAAAAAATGATTGAAGTAAAATTAACAAAGTTATTAGCTCAAGAAACAAGCATGTTCAGTAACGAAAGGAAAAAGTTCAACTTTAGGCTAACATAAAAAATAGTAACAATTTTTTGTAATTTTTTTATAAATGTAAAAAAGTTTCGTAATTTAGTTCTAAATATAACTGTATGAAAATATTTATCAATTTCAAATTTCTTATTTTGAAAACACCAGTTTTTATGTTCCTACTACAAGACTGCTAACAAAACTATGCCTATTTTGAATAGTAATTTAGGAATACTAAATCCTTTGCCCAAAAATGACATATTATTATAAGAAAGTGTAGAGAATAAATCAAAGAATTGAACTATATACTTGTAAATTATTATTTTATAAAAGTATTTAACTTAGCTTTACTTGAATTACAAAATGAGATGAAACAAATGAAACCTCGCGGCGATAAAGGACATACAAAAAATTACCGTTGGACACCGTGGGAAGTGTTGATACATGAGTTGAGATCACTATCACGACGCTTTAACATAGTTTGTTTTCATTACTGTATTTTCAATATTTTAATATGATATGGAACTATAAATACATTGTTAAGTTTTAGTTATTTAATTATGTAAATATTTAATTCTACGTTTTCTCTCAATAACGCGTTGTTTTTAGTTAGCTTACACATTATTAACCTAAATAAAACACAATGCCCCCGAAATAGCAGGAATTGCAAAATAATGTTTCACTGGCTAAACCTTCTGCTTACTTACTTGCACACTATTTTTAACCCAAGCTCAAAACCACATTTGTTATTTCAACGAGCGAGAACTACTAGTTTAAAACTAATAGTACAAATTTAGCCAGGTTGTTAATGTTATTCATAAACTTTTTTTAGTGATTTGGTTTTAATGAATTTTATTTCGAATTTATATTTCTAAAATTAATCTTTTCCTTTGAGTATAATGAACCTCAAATCCTAGAATTGCATTCGAATTCCGCCTTTTATTGGATTCCTAAAGTTTTCAAACATAGTGCCATCGGCTCCACCGAAAAATTTAAAATGTCCACAATATAAAACACGTCATTTTAAGCTATTTCAAGCTATATTGAGGCATCCTTTAGGGGCAAACTTTATCTTGAAATGATTGCAGTTATTGGTATCTAATATAATATAGCTACACGTGGTGACTGACTGACTGATGTAAATGTTTGGGTACTTCCAGACCAGCTAGAGAAATGGGGGCAGTTGTTTCATAATGAGAATAATAGAGGTAAAATTGGCATAAACAAACAAAAAATACATACCGGTAGTTACTTTTATAGATACTTATAGTTGAACCCCTTATTGTTTAAAATAGTAAAATTAATGATATGTTCGAAAATATTGCAACTATAAAGGTTGGTCTTTTCTGTTGTTGGGTATCATCATTACACGCCTATTATTTTAAACTTTCAAATTGTAATTTTAATACTTTTCAAATCTTGGGGGTGGCGCTGCCCCCCCCCCCCAAAGACGCCCCTGCGCATGAGTATTAATTTAACAAGATATGATTAGAATACTATTTATTCCTATAGTATTTGCGGGATAAAAACTGACATTATTATTATGAGAAGAAAGTAGAGATAATTTTGGTTATTTTAGTGTCTTATACGAAATATTATTGGAAATTTTATGTAGATTCTGAAAATGGTGTTAAACTTAACAAAACATGCATGAACAGTCACGAAATTGCAGTTTTACTGGTACAAGTACCTATTTTTGAAACACATCTCAAAATATTTATTAATCCAAGAGCATGGTAGTAAAAAAAAAATAAATATGCACCACGTGTTCACTAGTACCAAATAGTTTATCACAGAAAAGTTTTTAACACTTACACCAGCCACCCTGCATGCACAACTGCAATAGGCCTATCGTAATTACTGCAGTAGGTAGGCCTACTTTCTTCGAAATCTACCTAAAATGTTATAAGGTATTAAAGTTTTTATATTTAATGTTCAGGTGTTGTTTAACTATGGAAAATTTAGAAAAATAACTGTTGCTCACTGTTTTGTGCATTTTTTTTTATAATACACTAGAAATGTTGATTAGAAGATCTAGAAATAGCTTACTGTCGATAAGCACAAAATAATTTAACGAAGCGACAACAAAAATAATCTATTATTGTTTTGGTGTATTTTTGGAAGCAATACTAAGTAAAAGTGTATTTCAAGTGTAGGAGATTTGAAACTAAAACATGTAAACCAGAATAAGGAAAACAAGTGATTGACTATTAAAATATGTAATGCGTTATTACATAGTAAAAAGAACTCATAAATATCGTTTATCTTAATTGCAATTTCAGTATGTTTGCTGAAAGTGTTGTTATGATAATAAAAATATTGAGCCAGAACTAAAATTTAGTTTTTAAACAACATAATCAGTTGATTAGACTTAACCTTTTAACTCTATTGATAACGGAGAGTGTGCATGATTAATGGGTACTTAATATAAGGCTATTTTAGAGTAATGACCAGCAGTTCAGTATCAAATTGATGGCTACTTAAATTAATTTTATTCTTTCCTCGCTTAAACAACTTTGTTAAACAGAAAATATTTTCATCAATTATGTACTGGACTTTCTGTTTCATAATGAGTTTGTTTATTGTAAACAATTTTTTACTTTAAATTGATTAGGTTAAGAAAAATTTCAAGTGTGTTTTTCAGGAGTTCATCTATAAACTATTTAAAAGATTTGCTAAAATGTTGTACAGTTACCCTGCATTTTCAACTGGGCCATAATTAACGGGGTTTGATATAAACTGTTCGTATTAATGCTAAGTTACTTCATAAAATACCCCCTTCCTGAGTAGCAATCTTTTAATTGTCCCTCTCATGCATTTGCTATTTGGTACTATAGGCCTAGGCCAAAGTTAAAACATTTCAGTTTTCTTTTTGACAATCCGTCAGCAGCTTATACTCAAGTGGTACAAATGATTATAAAAAAAAGTAGAAGCTCGTCCTTAGATGATCGATCAACACTTTTTTCAAATAAAGTAATAATAATACAATACACGTCCGATAATCCGGCACGCTACTGACGTTTTCGGATTATCGGGCGGCACAGTGTTTGATTACTGAATCGTAATTCATACAGCGAATGAAACTGCAACATCATATTAGAAAACAAACATCTTTTACCAGTGTTAGGAATAGTTGCGCAAGCAAATGCTTAGTGTTATTGTTTTAGAAACAGAAACTATCGTAAATGTGAGTTATTAGTAATTCATTGATATTTTTATAAAGAAAGCATTTCAGAGTAAATAGCGTGTGAAACTGGACATTGCAAGTTGTTTAGTTATTATTATTATTAGGAAACCATGTAAAATTTCTAAGTCCCAAGACAAGAACACCGAAAGTAGAAGCTATTGCGAAACTTATTAAAAAGTGTCGCAATAGCTGGGACAAGCGAAATTCTAGTTGGTTGTACTTTTCAGTAACCTGGGAGGTTATATATATTCTCGACTGATCTAAAAACTGGAAGTGCTTTTGGAGAGATGGTCGATGACAGCGGAAGCTCTGCCCAGGTGGCCATCGGCCATCGCAAAGTACCACGGAAATCCTTACCTTGGAAGGACATGATATCAATATGAGCAAACAGATTATGTAACTATTCACTACATTGAAGGTGCAGCCAGCTAATTTATATAATTGTGTTCTATTATAATACTGATGCTTAGAGTGCTCTGTCTTGGGGCAGTAATTGGACTTTGATTTAATATGTTTATGAAATATATGTAGGTAAAATTGTGATTGCAAGTTTAAAGTTTAAAGATTAAATAATAGCCCAGTCGGTGTAGGTTACAACTACCAGTAATTTGCAATACGGCTGCCTTAAAGTATGTAGATTAATGTAAAAAAAGTTTACCAGTCTATCGATTTCCCAAAGTCGGAAAAAAATCGAAAAACATTGTTTTTTCGATATTCCTTAATATTTCGAGCTGGGATGAAGATAAATAAAAATAAAAAATACCACCGTGTAGGGGAAGTATTTTTCAATAAAAAAGTTCATATGTATTTCTTTCCTCCGAGCAATGGTTTGTCTGGAAAAATTCGATAATGCAGGTATGTATTTTGCAGCAGGGGAAATCGCTCCAAGTCCAAAAATTGACGAAACTGGAATAGATTGAAATTAGTTCGTCGGTCCGGTACTCCTAAAATCGAGAAACCCATTGATAAGTCAAGTGGCTCTAGATCGGGTCATTTTCAAGATAACAAGCTGAGACTCAGCATAAATGTTTAAAATATATATTTTAACTCCTATGTCAAGTTTCAATTCGATATATTAAAATTAAGCCAATTTAGAATGAGCCAACGCTTCATATATGAATGAGATTTAAACTTTTAGTGATTTCCCCTGCTGCAAAATACATACCTGCATTATAGAATTTTTTCAAGACAAACCATTGCTCGGAGGAAAGAAATACATATGACCTTTTTTATTGAAAAATACTTCCCCTACACGGTGGTATTTTTATTTTTCTTTATCTTCATCCCAGCTCGAAATATTAAGGAATATCGGGAAAAAATGTTTTTCAATTTTTTTCAACTTTGGTAAATCTGTGGACTGGTAAACTTTTTTTATGTTAATCTACATACTTTAATCTACTTATATAAAAAAAATCAGCCGTATTGTAAATTACTGGAACTTTTGCTCTAAAATTACCACTGGCCTATAATTAAACATTAGAATACAACTGAAACAAGATCAAATGATTTAGCTTAATTTATTAATGATAATCTGGAAACCCTAACACCAGGAACATTAGGATAAACGTTTCAACTAAAAAAGAAATTTCCTATTAGCAAATGTCCATAAGAAATATATTTTAAATAGGGCCTTTAAATCTAAAGGGGGCGGATTCTTGTTCAGGCATATTGAAGCAGGGCTATAGAATACAAGGGCTGGACCAGTCCGCCAAGGAATGCGTTCCCGCCACTGCCACTGTGATGACGTCACGGTGGTAACAACTGCTCCATTCCCAACGCTTCTTATAAGTATTTCTGCTACAATAATTTCAATTTCTTAGCAAAGCTGTAACATTTTTATGATGCGCTCTTCTTTAGTTTTAGTATTGACATTACACAAAGCAATAAATAGACTGTAAACAATAATTAGTCTAAAGATATAAGCAGAAGACAGGGTTACAATAAAACTAACTAATTCGTAGGTAATAAACCGATGTAGTGTACTAATGTTAGCATACTTTTAATTTGATTCTCTGAAACATTTCTGAAAACTAAATATGAAATTGAACAAAATGTGTCACCTTATTGAAAATATTTGTATTTATTATAATAAACCACCAAAACTTGAATGTCATACTGCAGTTTAATAAAACATGTGTAATACTTATAAAATAAAACACATAAAAGTTATAAATAATACTTACTTAATGAGTTGCTTATATGCAGATATGCATATGACATAATAATTACTGCTGAAATAAAATATTTAAAAAAATACTGCTTTATAGAGATTTTCCTTTCCTAGGCCTTAGGGAATAGTTAATTTAATAGTTGAATTTAAACAATTGAACTATTTAAATTTAAATTGATACTGAGCAATTGAATTTAGTCTAGAAGTTTAACTTAAAATTATGTTTTATTTTTGTCATCAATAATTGTATTACTCTAGGTTTAAATTTGATTACAATTATTTGTATATTATATATTTATTTATATATAATAATTCTTGACAATTTTAAGTGCATTTTGCTAGTAAAGATTTTTTTAAAACATTTTAACTTAAAGCTGCAGAAGAAATTACTTGAGGATCTTGGTAACTTTTTAACATAAAGTAATCTGGCTTGCAACTCTTACATTAAATAAATAATATTTTTTAATGTTTATTTTAATTTGAAGCTGATTACTTAAATTTTGCTGTCTTTAAATTTTGAGTTATCAATAATTACCTGTACTCTAAGTTTAAATCTTATTATTATTTATATATTATACATTTATTTATTTATATCTCATCATTCTGAAAATGTTTGTTTTAATGTATTTTGTTAGTAAAGGTGTTTCTTGGAATATTCAAGTAACGCTGCAGACAATATTAGCCTACTTGATAATCTTGGTAACATTTCATAAAGTAATCTCGTCTGCAACGTAACATTAAATAAATAAATACCTTGCTAAACATATAATTTAGGTATTGAATAACTTTTTAAAGAAATTCATGGAACGCCTCTTCGAGAAAATTAGCCTTGAATGTGCACCAAAATGTGAAAATCTCGCGGAATAAAATACTTTCTTTAAACACTTGTACTGAAAAAAATAATTGCTCAATATTAACCAAATTCGCTAAACAACTTAGGTAATTGTGTGTGTTTTGTATAATTTTTTTAGGAAATTCGTGGAATGCCTCTTCCAGAAAATTAACCTAAAAGGCGAAAATCTCGCGGAATTATATACCTTCTTTAAACACTTGTACTGAACAAAATAATTACTCAATATTAACCAAATTTGGTAAACATATAATTTAGGTGGTTGTGTGTATTGCATAATTTTTTTAAGAATTATCATCTGCAACCTTATATCAAATAACACGTGAGAGCTAAGGCGAACCGTGCTTACACGGCGTGTCATGGTACCAGAGTGACGTCACATAGGAGGGGGCAAGAGGAAGGTTGGAACAGTCGGCGAGCGTCAACTTCAAAGAAGTGGACCAGCCCTTGTATTCTATAGCCCTGATATTGAAGGCCTGTGAAGGATTTTTGCTGGGGGGGACAACAATTTATTAATCCAGCACTGGTGACAAGAACACATATTTGAGTAATAGTAAGCTGATTTGATTGAAAAGCAAGCTATTTATTATTTTGGCAATCAGTTTAACAAAATAATAACATAGCCGGAAACTTTAAAAATATTAGCTGTCATTGTATTCTCAGCAGTTAGTTTAACCTGTAACATAAGAGTTGTTATATATTATAAATTTTAAACTGGGGGAGTCTAAATTTAAAGCCCCTATACAATATAAATGTGTGGATTGTGTACCTAGTCGGAAATTCAGTGTGTTGTTCATGCAATGCAATAAAACAAAAGAATTCATGTAGGTATTTGGGTGTGGTTTTGGATGAATGTATGACGTGAAAATGCACACTGCTAATTTAAATTCTAAATTAAACAATATTTTAAGCGTATTTTTTAATTTAAAATATGTTGTCTCGGGAAGCGTTTTATGAAAATTTATTTTATATGGTACACAGAAGGTTGGAGTATGGGATCTGTTGTTGGGGAGGAGGTATATCACCAAGGCTTTGATGGTAGTACAGAAGAGGTACAATGGCCAATGGCCATCTTTACCATTGTTCCGATGCCTCTCTGTATTGCCTCTTGTTATTTGTTTATTTATAAAGTCCTTAAAGTAGTTTACATTAGGAGTCAAGGTTCTTCAGTTTTTCAACAGAATTGATTATGTTTTAAGATGTGAAAGCAAAGCATTGGCACCCAAAGCAAAGTTAACAATCTATTTCAATTTCTTCTCTGTAATTACTAATAGACTCTACAGTAATCTTTCAGACAAAATTAAAAAATGTAAAACTCTAAACAAATATTTGATCCTCCTAAAAAACTGGCTTTTGAGCATTGACGATTCGGAGAGCTTGTTGGAAGTGGTCGTGTAGTGGAAATTGTTCGTGAAAATTGACATTGTCGTGTGCGAGAGAGACTGGAAGTAGTTTGAGGTTGTGTGGAAAAGAGTATGAATGTGTATTGTGCAATTAAAATTTAGATTCAGTAAAATGTTGTATTTTTCTATATATATAATCTTTTATATAATTATTGTTAAACCTATTATTAAATATATGATCTTTTATATAATTAGGCCTTTTTTTGCTAGTTTTTATATGTTTGTTTGGGTTCCCGTTTGTTAATTTGTCTTAAATTTTTTGCCGCTATATGTATGTTTTGCCCCTAACTTTTTATTTTTGATTGTAAATTTAACTGCTCCCAAAACCCTTTTTTTACTTTCTTATAAATAAATTCTATTACTTCTGCAACTTCTAAACGGGCTTGCCCCCAGAGGTTGCAAAATATTTTAATTATTCTGTGTTATTTTTTTTTAAAGTTAACTTTAATAATTATGAATTATTCATATTACAGGTTGTTGTTATATTTTACACTTTATTATTGTGTAATTATGTTCTATTTTATTTTTTTTTATTTTGTGTTTTGTGATTGTACATATATCTAAAAATTAAATAAATATCAAAAATAAAAAAGAAAAGAGTCCAATTGAATTAATGTTTGCCCATATTGTAAAATGTTCATAAAAACAAACTACTAAGATTGGTGTAATTTATACTTAACCTAAAAAACATCAATTAATTTAATTCATTGAAGGAACCTTTAAGAATTTAGCCCGATTATACAGAGTAAAAAAAAAGAATTAATTTAGTACCGTACTTGGATGGTTATTTGAGACAAAATAATTCATAAAATATTCACATTTGTGTACTTTTGCCAAATAAACATTATGTAAAGTAACTGCGTGTTTCAGTTAATTATTTATTCCTGTTTATGTACCTACCCTGTAATGACAACGGTTCTACCTAAAATATAGGCTGTTAAATTATTTAACTTACGATTGTGTGAACATAGAGTTGGCGAGTGAAGCACCTAGGTTGTAACTAGTTGTAATAATCAACTTTATTTTATATGTTTAGAACAGATACAAAAATTCAAGAATTTATAAATAATAAGATATTGTTGATATCATATTCATAATTGTTGTTGTTTCACATTCATAATTTCATGTGACATTGAACTTATAACTCATACATGGTATATGATGTTCAGCCCATTGTATTGAAATTAAAATTATTTATTATTCCTTTTAAACCTATATTAAAAATATACTATATAAAGAAAACACAAATACAACTCTTCTTTTGATCTATAACAATAACATAAAACTTTAAACATAAGATACTATATAAAAGCATTAAAAAGATTTAGAAACTAAAAGGAAAAATTAGATATCCTTTATTATAATAGGAATTTTGTTATCTTTAAATAAAATAACTAAATATTAATACAGTACTGTAAAATTATACATAGGGCGTAAAATCAAACACTCGCAAGATATACAAGCAATTTCTAGTAGATGTGATAATTTACACTTACCTTTAACTGTTTAGAATTTAAAAGTGCACTTGAAACTCTTTATCAATTATGCTGAACATGCATGCCCTTGCATTGCCTTTGATATATTAATATAAGCATGACACATGCATGACAAAGCTTAAATATTATGTAAAATGCCAATCTTTTGAAACAATACCAGGTATTCTCAAGAATATGACTTAAGCTTTGAAAACAATTTAATAACAGCTTTAAAAAACATTGTATCATCTTCACAGTACACTTTGAATTGTAAACACTTCTTCCAACGTTCTTGCCACTCGTTGAACCATTTTTGCAAGTTATCTTTCCTTCAGATGTACATCTGATTTGTAGTTTTTCCACTCTTGACTGAAATCGGATCTCTTTCAGAAGCATTTTCAATAGTTAAATAACAAAAAATTACAAGATGCCATGTGAGTGAGAAAAGTAAGGTGGATTGAATAGTTGAGGAGAATTGCTTTGAACAAACAAGTCTAAATTAGGTGAGAAGAAATTAGGATATGTTATCTTGATAAAGTTATCAAGTTTTCCGCGCCCAGAGGTGCGATATTTTACACCACACAGCATCACTGAAGCTACACTTAACTTCTAAATGCTTACTCATGATGCACTTGAGGGAAAAAATACAGTCATCATGATTTTGATTTGTAGCGCATTTATCTTACTTTTTTCAAAAGAGGAGATTGTGAATGTATGATATTGGATAACACTGATCAGGGTTCAAACTCTACTGGTATGCCAGAAGACAGTTGGGGTAATCCTAAGATCGGCTTCAGAAGATAATCTTTCTATCATCTAAAAAATTTTAAATCAATTATTCCCGATTAAAAATTTAATATAGTTGGCCTATATTATTTTGTACTAGTTACTTTAACCAGATTATTTCTAATAATTAAAACTGGCAGCCTAGCAGCTGGGGCTTAGCACACCTGACTCCAAGCTATAAAATATCCAGTTCAAATACGGGTGAAGACCAGGAATATATGGGAAAAAATTTATTTCAGACAACAATATAGGCCTACATTTTTGTTTTATAGGCTCTAGTGAATAAATAATCTTAGTAAGATCACTTATTAAAGTGTGCTTTGTCAACTTTCAGTAAATTAACTACTCCTAGTAAATTTAATGAACTATAAAATAAACAGAAGAAGTGTGAGTTTGACTACCATGTCAAGGGGTCTGCAATGTCAACAATTTTTAAATTTTTAACATTTTAAAATAATTTATTTTCATTGACACTAAACAATACTGTTTCATAATTGCATTCCAAGTAATCTACCAGAATATGAATAAGAGATCATAAATATACATATACTTTAAAAACAAAACGCCATGAAACAATCTATAAATAAAAATGATTTTTGTAATAACAATTTCAGTGCTAGGAGAGATACAAAGATGTTGTAATGGGGTCATAAAAAAAGGTTTTCATTAGTAAATTGTCTTCACTTACTGGAAAAGTGAACCAATAATGCTATGTAAAAAAAAAATGTTTTCCATTACTTAAAAAATGGACCCTCTATAATTTTTGTGCCTTGAAGTAAAAAAAATATTAACTAAATTACAAGTGAAAAACATGGACCAAGACCGGGATTCAAACCCAGGACCTTTACCATTCCGTGATAACGCTCTACCAACTGATCCAACCTGATCACACCAGATATTGGTCAATGTTATCTCACTTGTACAGTTTACTGCATTTTTTGAACTAATAGACTGAATACCTCGTATTTACCAGTAGTGTTATTTATTGTTATTTTTATTGAAATCCTACTAATAAATTAGAAATTAAAAAATACGGTAATAGTTATCAAAACTAATTTTAACTCATTGAAATGTTTTGGCCAAAAATTGAATGGTGAAACCAACTACAAAGAGGCTCAATGAACACCAAGAGATCTGGCTTATGACTATAATGCCATTTTGACCCAGCAGTTATGAGTTTGTAGCAATATTGTATTGCGTTGTATGATTTGTTTATTGTTGTATATGTCATTGGATGTATACTTCTCATGATATTGTATGGCCACACATATTTACTTAATGTCCTATTAGACAGATCGTAAATAATTCAGGGAAATACAAAAAATGTTATACAGGGTGTATCAGAGCGGGTGGCCGGCTTGTATAGCATTGAAACGAGTATATTTAGACATTTAGTTTAAACTGATAACCCCCTATTTCAACCCCAAGGAATTCAGGAAAAATATTTTCACCCCTCTAAAAGTGCGCCTTCCATGTGGTATTATTATTACATTTTTTTCATATTTCTTTGTTACAAATGTTATTACAGTATTATTTTATGTTAGCTTAAATTTTGTTATGATTTAATGTTGAGAACTAAAACCCTGATTTTTAAAAGAGAAAAACAATATTTTTCTGTCAATTTTAAGCCAATAGAGTAATGAAAAAATTCACATATGAAAAATGTTGATAATTGTAAGGGATTCAATCTGATATTTAAGATGACCTACATTGAAATTTGAAAATTTTGAGATATTGACTTTTTAAACTTCTAAAAGTTGTAAATTTTGAAACCTGCTAAAGATGTGAGAAAACCTACCAAAATTAGGTATTGTTTGAAAGATCACATATTTGTCAATGTACTTTAAAAATTGTAGCTGTTAAAAACATTTTTTATGTCAGATGTAAAAAGATATGTAAACTTAAGTTTTTATGATGTTTCGGGCCACCCTGTATTGACGGTGCAAGATAAATGAAAATTTTTTTTAATGGTCAGTGTACCGAGACCTTTAAAATGAGGTACAACACAACCTACCTTTACATTTGAAAATTTCCCAAAAACCAACCCCCACCCCCAAAAAATACCCTTCTGGGGCATTTTGGAGGGTTGAAAATATTTTTCCTGAATTCCTTGGGGGTCGAAATAGGGGGTTATCAGTTTAAACTAAATGTCTAAGTATACTCGTTTCAATGCTATACAAGCCGGCCACCCGCTCTGATACACCCTGTATATGTGTTTTTCTTGACAACTCTCCGTTAGACATACCTCTCGGAAAGTGATAATTGTCTCTAGCAGTGACTGGAGAAAGCTCCATTTGAAATTTAAATTTTAAAATAAATCAAATATAATTTAAGGTAGCTTTTATAGTAAAGTCCTACAAGTAAAGTATTAAATGACAATATTACTAGACCGTGTATAAATTTTAAATGCTGAAACAGTTAAGGGATAGATAGGATCATAAGCTAAGATATCAGCTACACAATTTATAATCCAATATATTACTTCAAAAATGATCACTTTGTCTGATCACAACTAATGGATTATGTGTTAAGACATTTTGTCTTATGCTATTCCTGGAAAGTAGTTTGCTAAGCTATCTTAAATGACAAAAAATGAATAAACTATTATTATTGTTTAAATTTTCAGGAAGTTGCTGTAAAGGTCCAGGATATAAATCTCCTCAGGATGCCTTCAGGAATGGCACTCGGGAAGAGATTGTGTACATTCTATGTATTCAGACTGATCCTACAAAACCAGATTATTTAGCAACCATTGATGTAGATCCTCAAAGTTCCACTTACACGCAGGTAATTGTGTTCAGAAGATTACAACATAAGGAGACCTACACAATAATGTTATAATACACAATACACAATGTTTAATTTAAACTACTCTTCAATTAACAAGACAAACATCTTAATCTTCATTTGCAAAGCATACAACTGATAGTCACATTACATATTTTATAGGCACTACCCTTAATAAACAATCAAACACCAACTAACAAATTAAAACATACAAGCTACACATATACATGTCTCTACAAAGACACTTTTAAATCATGTTTAATTTTTACTGTTAACAACTAAAATAAAAAGCAATAAAAACAATATCACAATACGTCTAGTGACAACCACATACATATACAATCATAAAAACAATATTACACAACAATAAATAACATTACTGGACAGCGAACATAGCAAAATCCGATCAACCAACAAACAATTGACAGAAACATATTTATAAGTATGATTATTGCTAACCATGTATACGAATATACATACACATATACATACAAGATATATTCAATAACTCAACTGTGATTCCACTTCAAAACAAACCTACGAGAACTGGTTAAAAGTGCATGTGTGGCCTTGAACTTGTCTGAACTTGCATAACAAGCAACAACGGTTGTGTTTTCTATAGTGTACCAGAAAAGCGCTAAGTTTAAGAGTCGAACAACAGAGAACTAGACGGGAGACAGAGCATTTTAGAACTTATGATTATTGGAACTTTTTTACTGTAAATGTGCAATAATAAACAAGTAGTTGAATTATTAGTCCACATTTTAACAGCATTCACGGAGCGTGGTCGTTGTATTTATGTAATGATTGAGGTTACATCTCGGAATAGCGGAATTACGCCACAAGACTGGAGAAGGAATAAAAATGATGTGGACGGTCGAGAGAATCATATATTCATATGAGCCACGGCCATTCTTTATTTGTATCTTAGATCATCATTGCCAACTTAATAATCATAACAAAATACATAGTTAACTAAATTTAACTTATTTGTATACTCACAGACCTTTTTTGTTTCCTTTTTATTTTCTTATTGGTTACGCTGTTTCTCCTATTTATCAGGCATTATCAAACCCATAATTGTGTTTTATTACTTGCATTCATCGATGCGCGTCAATTGCTTAAATGAAAACATAAACACATCATATTCACAAATAACACATAAAACATAACACAACACTTTTTGACATTTAAGTAAATTGAAAAGCTACTTAGTCTGTAGCTGACATGTGTGTTTTTTAATTTACTTTGAAACTGTCTCTTTTCCCCTCACTGAATATACAGTGTTTCTAAAAGCAATTGCAAATTTTCAGGAGCCTTTTTCTGACATAAAAGTTTAAAAACTATGTATATCCTTCACAACATTCTATCCTACTAACAATCTAAACAAGAATAATATGCTATTAAAATTTATATTAATTTATTTTTCTTCTTTAAAGGTGATCAACAGGTTGAAGTTAAAAACACTTGGAGACGAGATTCACCATTTTGGTTGGAATAGTTGTAGCAGTTGCTTTGGTGATAACTCGAAGAAACGAGATAAACTGGTGTTGCCATGTTTGGGAAGTGACAGAGTTTACATTCTGGACGTTGGTTTGAACCCGAAGGCTCCAACAATACACAAGGTAGGTTAGGTCTCAACTTACATACAGTGCAAAATGTGGAAGGAATGTAAAGTGATGATGTTCTTATTGAATATTTATGGCTTAGTTTTCAAACTAGTTTTTCAAAATTAGATGCACAACAAATAGTGTAGTCAAACTTGAAAGATTATTTAGTATTTTTAAAAAGGAAGAATAACAATGTACAAATGCAAAAATAATAATAAATCCTTTCCAAGAAAACTGAAACCTTCAAACCTGTTTAAAGAGATCAGCATACCCAAGTTGCAAACTATACAAAAAGGTATACTTTAAAAAAGTTAGAAGTTTGTTTCAAAATTTCTTATTTTATTGGTCACATAATGTCACATAATACTTTTACATGATGTGCAGCTGCAATGTAGGTCACATTATCCAATAGTTATAATTACCAGTAATTAACAAAATTATGCAAATCAAACAAAAGCAAACCAAGCAACTGTTTTTAAAATTACCCTAAAAGAACATCTATTTAGTTATTATTAGAATAAGCTACAATACTGTAAATATGTTTTAGAAATCAAAAATATTTGTATTGATTCCCTGAAAGATTTAGGTTATAAATAATTTTTAAGGCTATGGAAAACCTATTATAATTGTTTTGCCCATTTACTTGAGCGTTTTGTCCATAGTATTTAAACAATACAATAGAAGCTATCTTAACCAGCAACTATGGGACCAGGCTCCTGACTGGTTGTTGATTTGGCCAGTTAAACCGACTGATGTTTAAATGTTGGTTTTAAGCCTAACAAGCAGCTGTAAGCAAAGGTTACAGAGTATACTAAAGTACTCGATACAAAAAACTTATTTTATAGATTAAAATTACAGTACAGTATAGCTTTTAACTTAAGGGTCGGCTCTAGTAAAACAGAAAGCAACCTGCGACTACCTATAGCGGCGGTAGGTTACGCGGTCATTGCTCATCCTAAATCCATTTAAAACCCGCAATTATTCAAATAGCGTTTTTTTTAAATACCAAACTCTTGGGGACAAAATTCTTTATCCGAATGGCTTGGTAATTTTTCGCTATAATTAATAGTTACAACGTAAAAAAATATTTAAAATCACCCTATAGCGGCGGTAGGTTACTCGGACATTGCTCAGCCTAAATCCATGTAAAACCCGCAATTGTTCAAATAGCGTTTTAAAAAAATACCAAACTCTTGGGGACGAAATTCTTCATGCGAATGGCTTGGTAGTTTTTCGCTATAATTAATAGTGACAACATAAAAAAATATTAAAAACAATGTTTTAAATTGTTAATAAATACTAAACAAAATATTTTTCTTAATTTTGAAAAAGCCATTTGCATGCATATTGATCATAGCTTTAAAATTACATATCGTTTATAATTTTCCGATAAAAAAATAAAGGAAAAATTTGGATTTTAGTTTAACATTGGTGTTATGAAGTGTCAGCAAACATGGCCGACAGCTAGAGCCGACCCTTAAAATAAATGAATAGGATTTATGCTGAGTAAAATTTTACGGTAAAAGAAGTCTGTTAGCTTTGCCTGTTTTCTTCTTTTACTTTCTCACTATACTATAGTATAGAGAAAGTATAGTGATCGCAAAAAAAATCGATGTTGAGATTTTTGTGGAAATATCCGTTTTGGGACCCCCTGAGTCCAAAAAAGTGGTTTTTACAAAATGTCTGTCTGTATGTCTGTATGTCTGTATGTATGTATGTATGTCTGTATGTATGTCTGTATGTAGACAAAGCTAGAGAGAAAACTATTCGATCGATTTCAACTAAATTTGCACCAGACATGTCCAGTACGCCTGTATAGATGCACGAAAA
>JAGFPH010002941.1:54661-72022 GCA_018207615.1 Philaenus spumarius | reverse complement strand
AAAAACCCCCAAAAAATCAGTTATTATTTTTTTATAAAAAAACGGCTCTAACGATTTTGATAAAATTTGGCTTATTTGTAGCCTTTAATGTGCCCTACCATATACAGAAACCCGCATCTTTCTAAAAATTCTCGTTTAGCTAATAATAATAATAATAACTGATTTTTGGGGTTTTTTTGGCCATAAAGGAGGTTGTTTTTCAAAATTTTTCAAAACCTTTTTACGTGCATCTATAAAGACCTAATTGACGTGTTTGGTGCAAATTTGTTCGAAATCGATCGAATAGTTTTCTCTCTAGCTAATAATAATAATATTTATTAGTTAATCGCCTACTTTAATAAAAGTATACAAAGCTAGAGAGAAAACTATTCGATCGATTTCAACCAAATTTGCACCAGACATGTCCAGTACGCCTGTATAGTTGCACGAAAAAGGGTTTTTAACAATTTTGAAAAACAACCCCCTTTTTGGCCAAAAAACCCCCAAAAATTCTGTTATTATTTTTTTATTAAAAAACGGTTCTAACGATTTTGATAAAATTTGGCTTATTTGTAGCCTTTAATGTGCCCTACCATATACAGAAACCCGCATCTTTCTAAAAATTCTCGTTTAGCTAATAATAATAATAATAATAACTGTTTTTGGGGGTTTTTTGGCCATAAAGCGGGTTGTTTAAAAAAAATTTCAAAACCATTTTACGTGCATCTATGAAGACCTAATTGACGTGTTTGGTGCAAATTTTTTCGACATCGATCGAATAGTTTTCTCTCTAGATAATAATAATAATAATAATATTTATTAGTTAATCTCCAACTTTAATAAAAAAAACTCTCCTACCCCACCCTACAAGTCACAGTGAATCTGTTTAGTAATTTAAATGTGTATTTGTGAGAAGTATGTGCCAGTTCCTGGTACCGTTTATTTTATTTTTTTTTTAAAGTGAGAATCTTTCCACTTACTGCACCAGTTGTTAACAGTGCTCTTCTCCATGTTCAGTTCACTGCAAATCTTGATGACAGACTCGTTAATTCGTTCTTAACATCTTAGTCTCTTCTCCATATCAACAACCCGTTTTTTGCTCATTTTTACTTCTTCACTGTACTATAGTATAGAGGAAGTATAGTGACCGCAAAAAAAATTGATGTTGAGATTTTTGTGGAAATATCCCCCTGAGTCCAAAAAAGTGTTTTTTACAAAATGTCTGTCTGTATGTATACAAAGCTAGAGCAAAAACTATTTGATCGATTTCAAACAAATTTGCACTAGACATGTCAAGTAGGCCTGTATAGATGCACGAAAAACGGTTTTGAAAAACAACCCTCTTTTTGGAAAAAAAAACAAAAAATCAGTTATTATTTTTTTTATAAAAAACGACTCTAACGATTTTGATAAAATTTGGCTTATTTGTAGCCTTTAATGTACCCTACCATATGCAAACAACCGCATCTTTCTAAAAATTCTCGTTTAGCAAATAATACTAACTGATTTTTGGGTTTTTTTTGTCCATAAAGGGGGTTGTTTTTCAAAAATTTTCAAAACCTTTTTTCGTGCATCTATACAGGCCTAATTGACATGTTTGCAAATTTGTTCGAAATCGATCGAATAGTTTTCTGTCTAGGTAATAATAATAATATTTATTAGTTAATCTCCTACTTTAATAAATCCCCCACCTACAATTATGAAGTCACAGTGAATCTGTTTAATAATTTAAATATTACTTTAAAAACTTCACTGTAGCTGAGTATTTAGACTATATTATACAAAAGAGATACTAGTATGTCTACGTATTTCTTGAGAATTTTCTGTTGGAAAAATGTCACTGCTGGCCAAACCACACTCCCGGTTGGATCTAAACGTGGACTGCTGTTTCATTGTCAGAGGGCCTTCCTGTTCCCCTCTTTAGTATTCCAGCTTGTTCATATTTTTGATTACCTGCTAAAAATATGGTATGGAATAGGGTTATGAAAATATAAAGGCCAAAATCGATTTAAATGACAATGTTGCTTGTTTTACTGAACACTACGAAAAACATTTTGTAAGTATTGTACTCATTAACCCGCCATCAGTCAACCTGTTAGATTTACCCAAGGCGTATTAAAGAAGGTGTGTGCATCGAGGAGCGTAAACTCGTCCGGCTCGCGCAGCTACGTCACGTGTTACACACTGAACCAGTAGTTCCGAGCGCAATTGTAAGCTTTTGCTCAAACTGCGAATTAAATACTTTATGGTTGTCTAAAAATTATGTTTTTGGTATCGATGGAAAGGTAATAAAGTGAGCATTAAAATGATCTATGCCCATGGTCAAATATTCCTAGGCGTATAATTTTGAAACAAGTCTAAATCTAATATACGGGTTTGAATGACATAAAAATTACCCTAAGTGAGGAAGTTTTTTACTATTACTTTCGGGAGGCATTCAAAGACATAGAAATGTAGAGAATAAATTGTAGTAAATACTGACATAATTTTTTTTTATGAAAGTTGTAGCTGTCCTATATAAATAAGATTGTAATCAGAACCATACATAGTTACTCGCTTCTTGCGGTGATTGAATGTACGCTAATCTAATTTGTTATTAGTTCTAATTTCTCTTCGTTATTTATTTTTCACATTGTTGTGAACAGGTAAATTTTGTTTAACCTATAAATATGAATTTTTAAAGAGTTGGCAAATTTAAGTAGCTCTATAGGGTAAAACCTTTTACCATCAATAAGTTGGTGATTTTTCCAGTTTATTGGTTTTGTTATGTTTATTAGGCCTACTAAATTTACTTTCAAAAATTGAAATTATCTAAAATTGTGATTTTTAGTTAGCCTACCCAAGGATAAATAATAAATAAAAATAAATATAAACTAATTATCAATGAAATAATTTAAAAATAGTAGTCTAGGTGATAAATAAAAAGTCGTGGTGAATACAACATTGAGTTTTATTTCAGTATTAACCCTAGATTACTTATGTAAAAATTTTGTCACGGTTACTTATGTATCTTAAATTTGACTAACAAATATTTTTTTTTTTTACTGTGCTAAAATAATTTTGTAATTATTTGTTTGAATTGTAATTGTATCCTAGCATATTTTAGGGTTATATATTTTTGTAAAAAGAGTTATACATCAATCTATTAAATAAAAAATAAATAAATAAAAAGATGACTTCTTTTTATTTAAAATAAAAAACAAGAAATTTGAAAATAATTAAAAATCGTATAAAAATTGTTTAAATATTTTTAAAACACATATTTATGGTAAATTCTTGAGTTGTACTACATTTTTTTAGTAAAATCAAAAGTGTTTTTGTAAGCAGTGTTTGGCAATTATAATGCAATATAATGCTGATTTGTCGGGTCTATTGCACTTAAAGTGAGAGAAATGTTCTTTGGTTCTAATTCTTAAGTTTCTTATAGTTTGACCTACATATTTAACAAAAAGTAAATTAAAAGTGAAATTCAATAATAACCAATATTAATTTAAATACATAATATATTTCACTTACCCGTTTTTAAATTAATTTTGTCTTTTCTTCTGCACGCATTTATCCATTTATTTTGTAGATCAGCATTTCTTGGGAATCGATGAAACCTTACTCTTAACAAACTGTCTTTTCGGGTTGAGTTATCGCAGCCAAACACGGCACAAGAAGGCATTATAATTAATGGTTATTAATTATAAGAAATATTATTACAATAATAAACTATGTTGCCTATAATTATGACGTTAAAAATGCTTGAAGGTCGTACAAGTTTCGGCGGTAAATATGGCAAAGGAGTCTAGACTGGATCTCCGACTGTGTAGCACGCTACGTCACGGGTAGGCTGGAGTGGAGGGAGAACCTGCACATGCACACACCTTCTTTAATACGCCTTGAGATTTACCCTAACGAAAAAATATGTTATAGAGAAAACTTTTTTGCTGTTAACCTGACATTCCTCTACTTTTATCAATGCCTGAAAGACTATGTAGGGAGATAGTTTTAGCTCTCCCTACATTTTGTTTTTAGTAAAATTATTTAATAAAATATATAAATTTTAATTAATTTATTGTAAAACTTACTGAAATGTCTAAAAACATATATTCTGAAAAGTTAAAAACATTACGGTAGTAATTATCTTTACTAAACTAGAAGGGGGGGGGGGGGACATATAACAATAATGTAAGATTCCTCCTACACGGTTGACCGTTTGCGGGATTGAAGTTAGGTTGACTGAGGGCGGGTTAAATTATGTTATATTTAAAACAATATTAATTATTAAAAGTAAACACAAAAATAATGTTACCAGTACTGAAACTATTTTTTCAACAACTTTTATTCAATTAAACTATTCTTTCAATTTCATTTTGTATGACATTTTTGCAATCAAAAAATCTTAGAGTGTAAACTGAAAACAAAATAAAGCAAACTAGTAAATTATAGCACATGGTATCATACCAAAGACCAAATCATATCAATATTTTAGTGGTATTGCAGTGTTGCCAAACTTTGAAAGTTCAGTATGTTATAGTTCAGTATGTTTCCACAAGGTTGCACCACCATAGCGAGAGAGATGAATTTTTTTTATAAATTGAAATAAAACATGTCAAATGGCCTGCATTGCTGGTCAGCCGATCTGAGAGGGACAATTGAGTTGGTGGGGCCAGCATTGAGAGGTTCTTTCTTAAAAGACTCTTCTGACTGCAAAGGGTTAATAATTCAGATATTGTATTAATTTTATGTTTATACACCAAAGGAGGAAATGGCAGAAATTTCAATTGTTAGTTTAACAATAACTTGTTTCATTCAAAAACTATTTAATAATGAGATAATGTAAATATTTACTATAATCTAAAAAGTTTACTTCACTTTAGCTACGTATTGAGGAGGAAATTTTGGAGAATGAATGTTCTGTATGGCATTCTTATTTGTATTTTATAGTTGCTAAATGTTTGTGTTGTAGACTTAGTTTTATGTAATTGTTCTTTTATTATAAGTTTTAACCTTTTGAAAATACCATGTATTTTATTGGCTCTAGTAAGAAAAAGAAAACAAACTTAATTGTGAAGATTAAAAACAGTATATTGAAAATCATCTAAGCTACTGCTTGTTAAGGCGGGTTTTCCTAGGTTTTCATATTTTGTACCACACAACGTGCAACATATATATTATGTACCAAGCTATTATATTTTCCCACAAATTTGAAATAATGGCAAAGTAAACTCTAACTTTTGTAAAAGAAGAGAGGTAAGTTAGGTCGTCAGGTTAGCTCGATGATTTTGATTCTATAAAATTGCTACTCACATCAGTGAATGTAGCAAGTGTTGAGGCTGTGAGACTTGTTGTCTAACCCTCCCTCCCACCCAAGACCCTTAAGAGCCTAGAATGGACTATGCATTTTTTTGTAGCAGTACGATGGACCCTGCTGAGTCTTATGATAAATATTTGCTTACATTTTTTTGCCGGAATTAAATCTGGATTATTGAAGGACCAGATTTTTGATGTCCGCATTATCGATGCTCTACTGTGTTTATGTTTGGTATGTATGGTACCGAATTAGATGTAACAAAAACGTTTACTTCTAATGAAAATAAATGTTCTGACTTTGATTTTGTAGTAATCAAAACACAACTAGAGAAATAAAAACCCAAGCTTTTTCCAAACTTATTCCAGGCAGGACGCATGAACTATGTACATTGTTGAAACACATAAGGCTCAGAAAATTATGACGTTGAGTCAGTACTTGATGTTGTTAACAGGGCTCAGTAACTTGTGAACTTGTGTTAATGTTTGATGTTTTTAACAGGTGTTAGAGCCAGAAGAAATGCATGCTTTCGGAGTCACTACACCTCATACAACACACTGTCTTCCTTCTGGAGAGGTGATGATTTCAACCATGGGAGATTTAAGTGGCAACGGAAACGGTGACTTCATTCTTATTGACAGCAAAGACTGGACTTATAAAGGTCATGCATACAATTTGAACAGTTCAAAACTATATTTACAAGAGTTTTATTTTTTTTTAAATTGGCTTTTGTTGCATAATATTATATTTTAACAAATAAATTTTACATACAATAGTTCTTTTAAATTCTTAAAAACAAAATCTTCTTCATAATTTTGGTTTGGAATTACAGATATTGTTAAAATGACCTTGTTTAACATAGACTTTTACTTTTTGTCATGAAGGGAAATGATTTATACACTAGATTTGAGACTCCTTTTTACTCACTGAAAACTTATTTCCAGTTTTATCTTCATCCTCGAACTGTTTAGAATTACCTAGGGTTGAATTTCTACCAATTGTCCAACATTTGTCTTGCCTACCTGCCTTCTATGCTACTTCTGCCTCATTTTATCACCTATAATTCTCCTTTTGTTCCTAGAGCGAGCTTCACTGAATTGTATTTCGTACAATAGAAGCACTTTGCCTCTTCTCTCAGTTTGAACTTCTATAAAATAGTTACGGAACTCTCAATATCCAGTCAAGATTTAGGTTGTGTAGTAATCTACCTCTTAATATGCTCGGCTGACTCATATCCTTAAATCTGGATCAGACTCCTGGTTTACTTCCCATCTTCCACAGCCCATCTGGCCTGCTATTTTTCTATAATCAGTTTCCTGAGGCCTCGGAATTGTAAACCCTCCAGATTTAGGCATTTTCCCTATTCCTCCACCATAAGGTAAATGGGTGGAACTTCTGCCATCATAATTGATCCTTTAGTACTAACAGTTATATATCTACATATTGTCCTGAACGTTTTTCTCTGAACTCTTTCTAGAAGCCTCCTGTACTTCTTTTATCTCAAAGCCCTTTGCTATATTTTCACACCAAGTATTCTACTTATATGAGCATCTTTCCTGCTGTTTGTTCTTTCACTTGAGTCAACTTTAATACTATGCTTGAGTTATAGCACATTAGAGAGCTTTACCATAGCTGTAGACTATTTTTTACGTTACTTGTAGCTTTAGCGTTATGATTCTATTGTTACTATTTCCCAAAGAAAGTATAATTGCTTTATTTATTTGTATAGGCGAAACAAAATTTTTTGTAATTTTTTTTATTGACATTTAACCATTGTATATTTTATAAATACTCTTGGCAACAGATATATTAACTCTGATGCAAAATGTGTGTGTCATTCAATAGCTTCACCAACTCAGCACTATTCAAGCACCAACTCAGGCTCAGCCCTACAACTCAGCCCTACAACTGTTAGACCACTCAAGTTGAGTGGTCTCAGCTCGCCGCAGTAGTGAATTGAGTAGTCTGTAACACTCAACTTCTATTGAATATTTCACCCACTAAAAATCATCTAATCACAAAAAAACTAAAATTTTTGGAAAGGAAATAATTTAAACTTTAATTTTTGTATTTACAAATTTTTTTTAAAACTATATTTACATATTATGTAATCATCGTTTTAAAATTGTAGTTTTCTGTGAAGTTATTGCCACGCATGAAAACACAAAGAAATTAATCAACTTTGTCACTTTTCTAAAGCTTAATATCACTCGACAGAAATATTTTGACAATAATATAAAGATACCTTTGGATTCGTCAAGATTTAAATTTTCTAAAACTGCCTTCCATCAGACGTCACTTTTATAGTTTTGAAAATATAAAGGTTTCTGGAAACCCTTCACAATTTGATAGTTTTCAACCAATAAAATAGGAAATTTTGCATTCGAGATATCTCTTACAATTCGAAATATTTGTATAGATATGTTTATATCTATTTGTAGAGAAAGGTTCAATATTCCAATTCGTGTAAAGCAAATGACATTTACTCTAACAGTTTACGTCCTACAGTCCTGTGAAATACAGACAAGTAGGAAATTCAAAACTCGTCTTCTCACGTTTTGGAAGCGACTGTTGTAACTGCCATTCACAAGGTACCTTGTATAGGATTCGTGCGTTTCATTTATTTGATCTCATTTTATACCATTTGATTTCAAAGCCCTCTTCTTGATTTTTTTATGAAGGAAGCATTCTTGGGTAGGTTTTTTGAAAGCACCTTATCACTTCATATTCATTTTCAAAAGCAATAGTCCAAGAAAAACTTTTCACTTTTTGTTTAGTTAGAAAATTCATTGTTTTGAACAATGAATCATTGTAGATAACACACATAAACTTATTAAATACACCTACTAAATGGTTTAATTTTTTGTCTGTTTACAAAACAACAGCTGATTGAGATTTAACCCTCCGTCGGTCGCAGTGTATCAAATTGATACCAGCAAGTGCAAAAATGTTGTAATTTTCTTCTACACTGGTGGGGAACTCTCCCCTCCACAGCCGCCCTTCCTTACCTTTTCCCCTTTATAACTACACAGACATATATGAAAATATTTCTAAAAATAGACTGGGATGACAAAGATATGACATATAAGTAAGGCTGTTTATTGGTTTAAAAACTGACCAATTGCAAGGGTCTACAAAATGCTTTATAACTTCCCACATATTTGTGCGATTTTTGATTGGATGGAAATTTTAGATAGGGGAAATTGTCATGAATCCAACGATATATAGGTTTAACTAAGAAAACCTACTGGGCGAGCTGTAGGAGGGACATAGAAACTCGAATTTCTGCGTCATTTTGGCGTGATTCATTCGCCTGGCATTGGCTTTTAGAAAACTCAAAACTGAAACGATGATTATGTATGTAAATATACGTTTTAGAAAAACTTGTAAATACAAAAATTACAGTTTAAATCGTTTCCTTTCCAACGGTTTTTGTCTTTTTGAGATTGGATGATTTTTTGTGGGTGAAATATTCAATACAAGTTCACTACTGCGGCGAACTGAGACTACTCAGGAAAAACACAGCCGTCTAACTGTGTCCATGTTGTAGGAACTGCAAGAAAGCCATTTGCCCTGACTATTTTTTTCCTTTCTTATTAGATAAAATATGGTTTAGTATAAAATAGTTTATTATAAAGTAGATATGTCAGAGTACAATCATAATGAGCATACAATTTTAAAACAACATCTAAAAGATATAAAAAAGTTTTAAAATGAGTGTATCAATTTGATACACTGCAACGGATAACGTAAGTTTTTAGGTGCGACCAACGGAGGGTTAACAAATAGCACTGCACATTCTAATTATTGCAATGTGGAAGAAGTGGTTCTATCCAAAAGATTAATGTTCTTTTTGCTATTCTTCCATTTTGTTTTGATTGACCATAAAACCATGACCCTAGAGTACTTTTTTAAATACCTATGTAACTGTAAAGTGTCAAGATTGGAGAGTGTGAAAATATGTCCGGCATAAATTAAAAAATAACTACCACTTTGAGGGACACTCAGTAAAAACACTAAAGAGCAACATATTTATTATTTAAGTCTTGGTTTCTTTAAACAGGTTTGTGGACGCAAGGAGATAAAGCCAAATTTGGATACGACTTTTGGTATCAACCTTTCTGGGATGTAATGGTATCTTCAGAGTGGGGTGCACCTAAAAGCTTCAAAGCTGGCTTTGTGTATGACGAAGTTCTTGATCCAGGTATTTCAGTTTAACAAATATTATAGTATTCAAATATTTGATTAATGACAACCAACAAGTGAGTTAAATCTAATGAAAGAGCAGCAAAAGTTATATATTAGGTTGATATTTAATGAATCATAAATATAACTTACATAGGATTTTACATTAAAGACAATTTAAACTAAAATAAAAACGTTCTTCTGTGATATTTTAATACAGTAAAACCTGTAATCTCTGACCTAATGTGGTGCAGGGTGATTTGGGTAGCAAGAAATAGATTTTCAAACTATAAATCAAAAACGATTTGATATTATAAGCCCGACAAGGTTATTGCAGCTGTATTACTGCATTCTAGTTAAATATATTTCCCAGAATATAAAACTCTTGATTTAAACTCTTTGTAAAAGGTTTGATTATTTTTTTAGAAATATCTTTCTTTTTACTAAGTAAATACTGAATGTAATAAAATGTAATACTTGTTACCACTTATCTCCTTCACTGAATCTTTCACATCCATTCTGTTGATCGCAGAAAACTTTTCTTACATTGTTTAAACAATTAAATTCTTCCTATATTATTTACATTGTAATTCAAATGATACACAAATTTAAAATACACTAATAAATACGATACTGTATGTAAGATAAACTACTTTACTACATAGCCTAGCCTTGCTTAAAAAAAAATTATACTAGTCACTTATAGAACTCATATACAAACATCAGCCGTTAACACCAAGGTCACACATGGTTTATTCACGTGAAATCATGCCTACAGTCCTACTCAATAATCAGGTGACCAAAAATTTCTTCTGGTCGTTATAAACAAATTATTATTACTACAGTAAGCACTACATTAAACAGTAATGAAATTGAAGTAGTTTGAAATGTTTGATTTATAGACAAATATACAAAGTAGAAGAAAGCAGAAAACTTTAGATATTACCACACACACACATGTTCTACCTGCCCTCCATTCAGTTTTACGCAACTCTCGTAGCGTTGTATTTTTTGTCCCTTACTTTTAAAATTTTAAAGTTGACCAGTTTGTACTGTATATGCAAATCCACTAAGGATTTAAACATTTTTCTCAAGTATGCATTACTGGTGTTTATTTTCAAAAATGTTCAGTGAAGGCTTCTTTTCTGCATAACTTGCTGAAGTAGTCTTTTATTGAAGTCGTAGTGGCCGTTTTTGGATGACCTACACACACTTTATACTGAGTCAAAACACTACCCGTACAAAGGAACTTGGCAACTACACTTATGATGTAAGTAATTATGTCATTACTTGGTGGCTGTTTTGTGAAATTATTCTTGAAACTCTACAGCAATTCGCAAAGTAGGACCACCGTAACGACCTGTTTCGTATGAGCAAAAATAATGTTCTATGATAAAAACTTTCTATGGCGTTGTAAGAACCAGGCTTTACCAGGACGATTAAATCAAATAAGATTTTTAATATCACGACCTGGTTTAATATTTGGTCAGTGTTCAGAAATTTGTGGATCCACAGTGTTAACTGACCTCAATTAAGAAAGTAATAATAAGCAACGTGGCCTGGCAATAATCAATAATATAATCAGCTGTTTTAAAATCCAACCACAGCTGTTTTAATTTCAGTACCGTACTGTTTATTTTAGTGCATACCGTATATCGTTATTATTAAACTATGGAGACCGAAATAGATAATAAAATTAACTTTCTTGATTTGACTATGACCGAGGAATATGATAAACTAAAATATAAAATTTACCGAAAATCTACCACTACAGATACCACCATTCATGCAACATCACACCATCCAATATCACAAAAAATGGTGTGATATAACTGTTTCATACACCGCCTTCTCACCATACCATTGGATAAACACGACTTCAAAGATGAATTGGAAACCATTAAATATATATCCCAAGCAAACGAATACCATGAATCAATGATTGATAAACTTTTGCATATTCATATAAGAAATAAACAGAACCCCCATCACACTGTCTAAGAATAAGAATAAAAAATTTGTATCCATGGAATATTCTAACACCGTTCCGCATATGGTGAAAAATACGTTGGCGAAATATGATATTACCGTCACTTTTCGCACCAACAATAATATTCAAAAATTATTGCGACCCAAACGAGTAATTCCTATCGAAAAGAAGTCGGGTGTTTACAAAATCAACTATGATGATTGTGACAGTATTTATGTGGGACAGCATTCAAAGACCGTTTTAATCAACATTTGCCCCATAAAAACAAGCATAAATTAAAATCTAACTTTGCTCAACATTTAATTGATCATAATCATTCATACACTAATTTTGACAAAAATCTGGTTCCACTTCATATTTGTAAAAAAAGTAGACTTTTGAACGCCTTAGAAGAATACGAAATTTATAAGGAGTTTAATAACAATCCTTATAACTTATTAAACAATCAGCTGGATTTTAAAAGTAATAGTTTATATGACACAGCCATAGGCTATTTTAAACCGTTTTCTAACTACCGTACTATATTTCGTTTGACAGTTTACGACAGTGTACCATGGACCACACTACGACCTACACGATGAATAATTGTCTGGCACAATGATGGTTTTTTAAAAAGTGTTGTAACTGTGGTGTTTTTGTGTGTTTTTTAAACGTGTTATGTGTTTTATTGTGTAAGTGTACTTGACAATGGGATTGCGGTCCCAAAACGCGTCGAAACATTCGAACGACCAAAGAAAAAAGTCACAAGACGGACCATTAAAAGGTAATATTTAATATTATTATTAATATATTATCCTATACAATATTATTCAAAGTGACTTGGAATCCAAGAATCATGCAACTAAAATTAGAAGCTAGTCAGGCATCTTTGGTTTACAAATTCAGAAACTTAAAAACACGACTGTTTAAGACAAACTTGCACATCAAGTTCAACAAGAAGTGCCTACAAATGGACATTATTCCCTCTTACGCGTGTGTACACATTAATAATAATTCGCTATCCGCTGTCAGAGCTAAACATGTAGCTGAAATAACATGGATTAAAGAGGAAATTAAAAATCTTTACTGTAAGAAAAATAAATTAAACAGAGAATTATTTTATTTACATTTAGAGTTACTGACTGTACTACATCCCGCATGTTTGGACAGTACCTTGAGATTTGTGAACGACCAGGTCAATACCATCTCTAAACAAACCATTTTTATACACAAACGTAAGGTCCAATGCTTATCTAGCAAACAACATCCCGTCCGTAACATAATATGTAGAAAAAAATTTTATCCTCGAGTATCTAATCTAACTAACATAGACTTTGATATGAATGAAACAAACTTTCTCAATAAAGGATTAAAATACAACGTCCCAAAATTAAGTAAAAACTTTTTAACGCGTGAGGTCATTAACGCTGAATCTGCAATAAAAACATTACCTAGTAAGAAACTACAGGACGAGACTAGGATTCTCATTATAACAAATTAAAAAATTTCTTTAAATCTGACACAGTTTAAGGTAAAAAAAGCGGGAGTTTAAAGGGTATATACAGTAATGATTTTAAATGTTTAAAACAAATTAAAACTAAATTAGAGAACAATGATGCCATACTTTCAAAAGCTGATAAAGGCAATACCATAGTCGTTATTCGTAAACAAGATTATAACCAAAAAGCGTATGATTTTTTCAATGTTAACAACATCGTGAAAATACCCACTGACCCCACAAAGAGATTCGTTAAAGAATTAAATTCTACCTTCAATAGATGCACGTCTGCACGTCATTGTTGGATGACTCCACCAGACGATATTTAAAACTGATCAATGCCTTCGCTCCTCAGTTCACAGGTCTGCCAAAAATACATAAAGACAATATCCCAATCCGTCCATTAATTAACTATACAACCGCACCAGGCTACAGGACATCAAAAAGACTTGAACAACTGATTAAACATAACATCGTTTTACATGATAACTACAGTGTTTTAAGTAGCATTGATTTTGTTGAAAAAACAAAACATTTAGACGTATTTCACAGACATAAACTAATTTTGTTTGATATAGTGAATCTTTACACTAACGTACCCGTCCAAGATACTATTGAAAAATAATTTAATCAGCTATAATAAGCTCAGCACATCACAAATTGACGAACTCCTGTTATTACTTAAGGTCGTCTTAAACCAAAATTATTTTACATTTGATGATAATTTTTTCGTGCAAAACGAGGGTCTCACTATGGGTTCACCACTATCCGGACTTTTGGCGGACATATTCTTGAACCATTTAGAAAACGAATTTATTATGTCTGATCACAACCCACATGAAACAAAAATATTATTTTATACAAGATATGTTGATGATACTTTTCTCGTGTTTGATGGCACTCTACGTCAGGCGGAAATATTACAACTTTATCTCAACAAAATCAACCATAAAATGCAATTGACTATGGAGACCGAAATAGATAATAAAATTAACTTTCTTGATTTGACTATGACCAAGGAATAAGATAAACTAAAATATAAAATTTACCGAAAATCTACCACTACAGATACCACCATTCATTCAACATCACACCATCCAATATCAGAAAAAATGTCAGCATACAACTGTTTCATACACCGCCTTCTCACCATACCATTGGATAAACACGACTTCAACGATGAATTGGAAACCATTAAATATATAGCCCAAGCGAATGGATACCATGAATCAATGATTGATAAACTTTTGCATAATCATATAAGAAATAAACAGAACCCCATCACACGGTCTAAGAATAAGAATAAAAAATTCGTATCCATGGAATATTCTAACGCCGTTCCGCATATGGTGAAAAATACGTTGGCGAAATATGATATTACCGTCACTTTTCGCACCAAAAATAATATTCAAAAATTATTACGACCCAAACAAGTAATTCCTATCGAAAAGAAGTCGGGTGTTTACAAAATCAACTGTGATGATTGTGACAGTATTTATGTGGGACAGACGGGTAGGGCATTCAAAGACTGTTTTAACGAACATTTGCCGCATAAAGACAAGCATAAATTAAATTCTAAAATAAAGGTTTACTCTGTAATCGTGTCAATTATATCCCAAGACGAAACACCCAAAATAGCTATGCCATGTAACTCAATATCTTATTTGAATGGGCTTTTACTTTAATAACATCCAAATGCTTTAAGAATGAATATTGAAAATCTGTTTGCTCACCCTTTCTATCAGTGCTTCCCAAGTGTATTTTAACTGAAGCCCTCGTGTCACCCTCTTGTCGAATCTTCAAAGGTTGGTATCCCGACAAATAGAGCCTCTGGCTGTCTCACAAAACATTGGCCCATACAATCAACCGAGCCTCCGGCCGTCTCCCAAAATACTGGCCTGTTCAACTGACAAAGCCTCCAGTCGCCTCCCAAAATACTGGGCGCATATCTAGGTCAGTAGGACCCTTTTATAGCATACTAGGTTAAGACAATTACACAACCTTGTTCTGTATTCTGTGTTCTCGTCTTAGGGTTTGTAAATCTTAAACTACTCTTATTATAATAATTATATGACTATGTATATGATTCCTAACCCTACACTAATAATCCTAAAATTATGCCTCTCACAAACAATTACTGCTACTCCTTGCTGGACATGGACAAAAATCCACAACAAAAAATATTTTTTTCCTAATCCATTTTCTTCTCTCATGTCAATTGTGATATTCCCAAATATGGAAATTGTGTTTAATAATATGTTTGTCCAACCAAAAGGTTTTCTTCCAAAATCAGAACAATGTTCCAACTGCAGAACCCATTCAGAAAATGTAGAGCTCTGAAGGTCATTTGGCTTTATTTTTTGTGTTAATTGAACTACTGTTGTGTATATTTTGAACTATGTATAAACTAAAATACAAAAAGATAATAATTCTCACTTTCTTGAATGGTCACAATAATTTCAATCGATCATTTTGTTGACATGAATACTTTCTTAAATAAGTAGTAAATCGGGTTACTTCCATTTTTTCACTATCATACAAATTGTATTTAATGCACAAAAAATAAATTCTGTACAATTTCATTTTTCAAGGATTGTTGAAATGAACACCCAACCATAACGAAAGAGTAACTTTGAAACACAACAATTGCTCAAACAAAATATAAATTAAAGTTTCTAGCACCTTTATTGCTTCCCATTTAGAATAAAACCAGAAATAACTATTATTTTGAGAAAGTCTACAAAATGTGGACAAAAAATGATCTCAAATAATGAACAAAAATAATCACTATGAAATTATGTAATTTGTTAATAAATTCATGTTTTGTTTTAGAACTTACAGGAAGATCATTGAATATATATTCCTGGAGTCAACGCAAACTGCTGCAAAGATTATATTTAGACATAGACGGTATTGCACCTTTAGAAGTTAGGTTCTTACACAACCCGTTGGCAGCACAAGGATTTGTTGGCTGTGCAGTCAATGCCAATATTTTCAGGTGAGGATAAAACCAACAAGTTTTGTTGAAAACCTTCATATCTTTCATTGTGCAGTCAATGCCAATATTTTCAGGTGAAAACAATTTTTATTGAAACACCTTCGTATCTTTCATTGTGATTTTTTAGGTGTTTATCGTAAATTTGTAAGGTTTGGCTACCGGTTTAGTAATTATTGGCCAATCATGAAATTATTCTTCACTTCTTGAACATTTATTAAAGGTCATATTGGTATATGAATTCGTTTTTCTTATGCCTGGACCATGTAGTTTTATAATAATTAACATTTAGTTACTAAAAATTATTTCAATAAGGTACACATTTCTTCATTGTTATATTTCGTTCATTGTTACAAAGTTACAAATAGTTTTATAGTTAAAAAATCTGTTTCAGCCTGTATGTTTTGTTACATGTAATAACAAATGTAGGGCTAATCCAAAACAGTAATGGACCATTCTGACTATTTTAAGTGATCTGTGATCATTATCCATAGGTAATTTTTTAATATAATGGTTTACCTGAAAAAATTCAAAGGTTCTGTGGTAATACAAATATTTTTTACTTACTTTGTCAAAACAGTAAGGGCACTTTTTCTATTTCAGATTTTTCAGAAAACCTGACGATGGAACTTGGGTAGCGGAAAAAGTAATCGACATTCCTCCAAAAAAAGTAAAAGGCTGGATTCATGATGAAATCCAAGGTAAGCTTGAAGTTTAAAGAAAACAACTACTTACACTAGTCTGTGTTTGCTTTTTATAGTGTTTTGAATATGTTTTTCCCATATTTAAGTATGATTTTGTTAACACGTTGAAGATTGAGCTTGTATGTAACTTAATAACAGTGTTTGATGTTTTTAGAAAAATTCCCATAATTTTATATTTTGTGTAAATTTATTTATTTTTATAAAACATTAAATTATGTGATATACATACAACTATAATAATAATGTATTTATATTTTTAACGGTCTATAAATAAAAGTTTAAATAAAAAAATGTAGGACAAATATTTATGTATAGTTGCTCACCAAAACTTATTTCGATCTGGAATTTTCAATAAACTCAATTCAATGAGTGCATCAGTGTCACTTTCATTTAGTTTATCAATTATTTTTTCAGAACTATAACTTTAAAAAAAAACACACATGTGTACATAAAAACAAAAGAGAATTGAAGCACTAAGGCTACGGCCACGTTAGGCGACCTGGTCGCGGAGAATTTTTTATCCACGACCTGGTCGCGGGTAGGTGCCATACTTAGCGACAGTCGGGGTAACACCCAACCCCCGAAAAAAGATGACTTCTTTGAATGAGGATGAGTTATTGCTAGTGATTGCCAGATAAAAATATTTTATTCATATTCATGCAATCTTCTGAATAATTTGCATGTTTTACTGCTTCAATTGTCATATTAAAAATGCTTCAACAAAATAAAAGAGTA